>CM042550.1:5214605-5504605 GCA_023630585.1 Cranoglanis bouderius | reverse complement strand
ATAAGGTTGACTGTAAACCTGTTCTTAGTGAGAAATGAGATGCTTAAATTGTCTAAAGTTCGTGTAAACAGTTTTTTTTTTAATACAATGTGGACGAGAGGTGGGATTTTTCACGTTTCAGCTCTTTCTCGTAATTCCTACATTAAGTGTAGCCTACTTTGTTTAACAATAACAAGCCGCACGATAGTTCAGCTTTAACGCACAAAAAGTAGAAAACACTAAGAGCTTGCTAAGTACTCAGCACTCACTAAGAGAAAAGACTGTTAAATGTAACTCGGTCATTTCACACACACACACACACACACAAACACAGTATAAAGTAAGTTTAGTGCAATCCGGTGCGTAAAATAAAATGCACAAATAGAAATGGACCTCTGATCAGCTGTGTGCTTCTTTCAATTTCACAGCGAGTAGCTGCACAGCCCGCACATTCTACCATTCCACTATTAAAATAGGTTATAATTAAATAAATAAAAATGATACCAAAATAATCAGATCATGCAAATACCCTACATCATGTATAGTGGCAGTAAATGCCACCGTGCGTTGAAATAGACGCGGCTGCCTCATGTCTCTTTCATGGTCATGCACACACACACACACACACACATTATTTTTTCACAGCTAATCCCATCACCTCAAACGCGCACTGACACTCTCTCTCTCTCTCTCTCTCTCTCACACACACACACACACCAAAATACCACATTTCCCCAAATCCTTCCACATCCTTCATGGGGGACAAAAAAAAGATATAGCCTATATAAAAAAAATAGAAAAGACACACAAATCTAACAATTCCAACGCGCTTCCGACATCGCGTCTTCACCCGCGTCTCTCTTTTCCTCTCTTCCTTCTTCCCTCTATCTCACTCATTCACGCTCTTCTCCCTCCCTCCTCTCCCTCCCTCCTCTCTCTCCCTCTCTCACTCTCTCTCTCTCCCTCTCTCACTCTCTCCCTCTCTCTCTCACTCTCTGTGCATGGCCTTGTCTGGATGAATAATGTCCTGCCTTTTGTGAGCAGGACTCAGAGAGGGGGGTAAAAGAAGAGGGAGAGAAGCCGGAGTGTTAGCTCCTGCGCGCTCCTGACACTGAAAATGAATGACAGCTTACCTGAATGCCAATCTTCATCAGACTGACACCGGGCTGACAGCACAGCCCATACTCCCCTACACAACTAGTGACGTGGGCCATGTCAGGCCCCGCCCACCGCCCCCCCCCCAATCTCCCCCTTCTCTCTCCTCTTCTACACCTCCGTCCGCTCCTGTCTTTCTGTCTCTCAGTGGCCGCGCGCAGGAAAACACGCAGCGCCGGGCGGAGCGCCTCTGCGGGGACAAGTGCGGAGTCCGCGGGCCCCCTGTCGGTACACACCGATATCTGACACTGATGACTGATATCAACCTCTCAGTAACGGTTTAGGTGGAAAACATTTGGGCTCACCCTCTAGCAGGCAGTCCATTCCCTTACTTCTGCTAAAAAAAAAGAAAAAAAGAGTGTATATACCGCGCGCCCCTGAATTATTCAAGATCAGTAACGCTTTTTCATCAAGATAGACCTAGAAGTTTTAAAAGCCCTGTAATAGTGGTTCTTAAAGTGGGGTCCAGGGACACATAGACATTTATTTATTTATATTATTTGATTTTGTTACACTGGTGGAAACCACAACCCCACCATTATCTAAGTTTGGAAGGAATTTATTTATTATGTAAGGAATAAAGCACAGCACAACATCCGCAGGGGGCACGGTGCCTTAGTGATTAGCACTTTTGCCTCGCACCTCCAGAGTTACAACTCTGTGTGTGCAGAGTTTGCATGTTCTCCCCATGCTTTAGGGGTTTCCTCCGGGTTCTCCGGTTTCCTCCCCCAGTCCAAAGACATGCGTTGTAGGTTGATTGACATTTCCAAATTGTCCATAGTGTGTGTGATTGTGCCCTGTGATGGGTTGGCCCCTTGTCCATGGTGTCCCCCGCCTTGAGCCCCGAGTTCCAGGCTCCCCCGCGACCCGGTGTAGGATAAGTGGTAGGGAAAATTGATGGAGGAACAATGCATGCATTTGCTGTTATAGGAAAATAATCCACAATCACCACTCCAAAAGCAACTACAACTGTTAATTTATTAATGAACAAACAAGTCATGCTTTTGAACAATTTATAATTACATTTAATGTTGTAGAAGGTTAGTTCCTATTATGACATTTCCTCTTTCTTGAAGTTAATGATAATTTATTAAAAAAAAAAAAAAAGACACACACAGCTTGTGTGTGTGTTTCCAAGAAATCAGAAAGTGCAAAGTCCTCTGTCCTGAAGATTCTCCTGTGGTGGAACACATCTGGACCATTACAAAATGCTGACACTGGAGACTCCTTCCATTAATGTTAAATAAATAGCTGCTTGGGGGCAAGGTGGCTTAGTGGTTAGCATGTTTGCCTTGCACCTCCTGGATTGGGGGCTCGAAATCTGCCTCAACCATGGAGCTTACATGTTCTCCTTGTGCTTCGTGGGTTTCCTCGGGTACTCCGGTTTCCTCCCCCAGTCCAGAGACATGCGTTGTGAATATGTGTGTGTGATTGTGCCATGCAATAGGTTGGCACCCCTGTGCAGGGTGTCCCCCACCTTGTGCCCCGAGCTCCCTGGGATAGGCTCCAGGCTCCCCCATGACCCTGTGCAGGATAAGTGGTATGGATGGTTGGAGCTGCTTACAGAAAGCTTCACCAAAGCTTCAATCTTTCACTTCAGGACATGCTGTTATAGGGAAATAATCAACTTCAGGGTGGTAATAGTAACTCCATTTTGCTTGGGCCGTATCACACCAACCAGCTGTGGAATGTTTTCCGTTGTGTTTTACTCCTTACCTAATAGCCTTTTATTCTGTTTGACTGGTCACTTCATCTGAGTGGGTTTAGTCAAAACTTCAATAACTCACAAACAATTAGGCTTATAAATAATGTCAACTTTTTTTACCTAATGTGTCCTGTCAGTAGAACGTTCAGAAATAAAAAAGCCTTATGGTTCCAATAAATATCCAAAAACACTGCACATATTAAAAAAATCTGCACCGAGAAGGTCTGTGGGTTTTATTTTACAGTATGGGGGTCCCTGGCTGCAAATAAATAAATAAATAAATAAATAAATAAAAAACTGCTGTAATAGTTCCTGTTATAGCCTATAGGTTGATTTGCGAATACTGTTTACAACACTGAACAAAATAAAAACACGACCTATAAACAAACCCGTACCTGCACTACTCATTCTTACATAGAACATATTCAACTATTTCATTTAGTGATTTGAATATTACATGTTTAAATCCTACTCTTCAGCCTTCACCTGTATCCTCTCTCAATTCTAAGTTACACTGTTATGCGAAATGAATCAATAAAAATTTCAATATTTACATCGCAGATGGTCTCGTGGTCTACCTATAACGTTAATCGACGAGCTGGAAAAAAGTACTACAACTCCCAGAATTCTTTTGAAGCGAAATGACTACTCTGATTGGCTGGTTTGCGGTAACACAGGAAGTGAAGACGGACAACACGAAGCCGCTTTGTATCTAGGGACAAATATAACTAATGTAGCGTGCTTTATCTGGCTCGTTGTAAAAATTTTTTTTTTTTTTTTTTACTGACAAACCAAACTCAGCCTAATTTCACCGGCGTCACAGACTAATCTGCTAAAACGGAAGCAGTATTAGCTTGTTTGGCTAACAGGTAAGCAGATATAAAGGGTAACTGAGCTTTGACTGAACATTCAACTTACATTAGCTAGCTGATACCGATATTCTGTAGGTTAAAACTGAAACATAGCCAACACAAAAGAGATGTCACGTTTTATCTCTGTTCCTTACACTAATGCAAACTAACTAATGTCAAACTAGCAGACTAGGTTTAGTTCTAAATGTTATGTATTTTCTATTTGACAGTTTGTTGTGTAATACACGCAGTGCAGGTGAGTTATGGGCGGGGCGCTGGTGCTGGGGGTGGGGACAGGTGTCTTCCTCATCACCCTCATGTGGATAGGGACTCTGGTCCTTAGTCTCATCATGTCCCGTACTGCAGGTCCAATCAAGTAAGCCGATCATTCAGCTCTCTCTCTCTCTCTCTCTCTCTCTCTCTCTCTCTCTCTCTCTCTCTCTCTCTTGCTTTCTTGCTTGTTTTGCAGACCTTGGTAAACCATGGCTGCGTCCGAAATCGCATACTGTGACAGTACCGACTGCATTCGATTCAGTACCTACTGCTCGGCCATTGAATGTACAGTATGTACTGATCAGTATAAGTGGTTATCATGAATACAATCTGGACGTACTACGCGGCGCAGAGTCTGACAGCTCTTCCGTGCCAGTCCTGTTGCATTATGGGATAGCGCAGTATCCACAGTGTCCAATGGTTCCATACGGTGGAAGCAGTAGGTCATCCGGGTATTTCTCGCCTACTATTTTATAAATACGGAGAATTCGGACATACTACTTCTTTGGCGTACTGCTTTTCGGCTGCTGTGTATTAGGGTAGTAGGGATATACAGACGCAACCATTGTCTTCATGGAGCTCGCTTTGTGCACAGAGGCATTGTCATGCTGGAACATGTTTGGGCCCCTTGGTTCCAGTGAAAGGAAATTGTACTGCTACAGCATACAAAGAAATCCTAGAGAGTTGTGTGTTTCCAACTTTGTGGCAACAGTTTAGGGAAAGCTCACATATGGATATGATGGTTAGGTGTCCACAACCATTTGGAAATATAGTGTATTTACACTAAAATGTTATGGCATGGTAAATTGCTTACATGTAAGTCACAGAATGTAGAAAACACAAAAGAGCAACAAGTACAACATTCATTCATTCATTCATTAATCTTCTGTAAACACATTATCCTGGTCAGAGTTCACATTATTCAGTTCACTGAACTGGCATGTTTTTGGGAGGTGGAAGGAAACCAGAAAACCTGGAGGAAACTCCTGCAGACATGGGGAGAACTACATACTACAAATAATATTGATATTGTGATGTCACTATATTTTTAGACATTTTATATGTTTTTATAACAATTACACATGCATTAGACATGCATTATCGACTGATTGGCATTTCCATATTGTCCGTAGTGTGTGAATGAGTGTGTGTACGATTGTGCCCTTTCATGGGTTGGCACCCCATCCAGGGTGTCCATGCCTCATGCCCCGAGTCCCCTGGGATAGGCTCCAGGCTCCCCGTGAACCTGTGTAGGATAAACGGTATGGAAAATGGATGGATGTTAAAGGATTCATACACTTTTTCAGTGTAAACTGTGTATTGTAGGCATGTATAGTACTGTTTTAGGCAGTTGTGAAAAAATGCTGTAAAGAATGCTTTCAAAAATAGACATGTTAATAGTTTATATTATCAATTAACAAAATACAAAGTGAGTGAACAGAAGAAAAATCTACATCAAATCAATATTTGGTGTGACCACACTTTGCCTTCAAAACAGCATCAATTCTTCTAGGTACACTTGCACAAAGTCAGGGATTTTGTAGGCATATAGTCAGGTGTATGATTAAACAGTTATACCAAACAGGTGCTAATGATCATCAATTCAATATGTAGGTTGAAACACAATCATTAACTGAAACAGCTGTGTAGGAGGAATAAAACTGGGTGAGGAACAGCCAAACTCAGCTAAAAATGTGAGGTTGCTGAAGACAGTTTACTGTCAAAAGTCCTATACCGTGGCAAGACTGAGCACAGCAACAAGACAGAAGGTAGTTATACTGCATCAGCAAGGTCTCTCCCAGGCAGAAATTTCAAGGTAGACAGGGGTTTCCAGATGTGCTGTCTAAGCTCTTTTGAAGAAGCACAAAGAAACGGGCAACGTTGAGGACCGTAGATGCATCGGTTGGCCAAGGAAACTTACTGCAGCACATGAAAGACACATCAGGCTTACTTCCCTTCGCAATCGGAAGATGTGCAGCCGTACCATCAGCTCAGACCTGGCAGAAATCAGTGGGACCCTGGTACACCCATCTACTGTCCGGAGAAGTCTGGTCAGAAGTGGCCTCCATGGAAGAATTGCGGCCAAAAAGCCATACCTCCGACATGGAAACGGCCAAGTGACTCAACTATGCATGAAAACACAGGAACTGGGGTGCAGAAAAATGGCAGCAGGTGCTCTGGACTGATGAGTCCAAATTTGACATATTTGGCTGTAGCAGGAAGCACGGTACACAAATGAGTGCCTGCAGGCAACGGTGAAGCATGGTGGAGGTTCCTTGCAAGTTTGTGGCTGCATTTCTGCAAATGGAGTTGGGGATTTGGTCAGAATTAATGGTCTCCTCAATGGTGAGAAGTACAGGCAGATACTTATCCATCATGCAATACCATCAGGGAGGCATCTGATTGGCCCCAAATTTATTCTGCAGCATGACAACGACTCCAAGCATACAGCGAAAGTCATTAAGAACTATCTTCAGTGTACAGAAGAACAAGAAGTCCTGGAAGTTATGGTATCCCCCCCACAGAGCCCTGATCTCAACATCATTCAGTCTGTCTGAGATTACATGAAGAGAGAGAAGCAACTGAGGCTGCCTAAATCCACAGAAGAACTGTGGTTAGTTCTCAAAGATGTTTGGGCCAACCTACCTGCCGAGTTCCTTCAAAATCTGTGTGCAAGTGTACCTAGAAGAATTGATGCTGTTTTGAAGGCAAAGGGTGGTCACATCAAATATTGATTTGATGTAGAGTTTTCTTCTGTTCATTCACTTTGCATTTTGTTAATTGATAAATACAGTGGGGGAAAAAAGTATTTGATCCCCTGCTGATTTTGTACGTTTGCCCACTGACAAAGAAATGATCAGTCTATAATTTTAATGGTAGGTGTATTTTAACAGTGAGAGACAGAATAACAACAAAAAAATCCAGAAAAACGCATTTCAAAAAAGTTATAAATTGATTTGCATTTTAATGAGGGAAATAAGTATTTGACCCCTATCAATCAGCAAGATTTCTGGCTCCCAGGTGTCTTTTACACAGGTAATGAGCTGAGATTAGGAGCACTCTCTTAAAGGGAGTGCTCCTAATCTCAGTTTGTTACCTGTAAAAAGACACCTGTCCACAGAAGCAATCAATCAATCAGATTCCAAACTCTTCACCATGGCCAAGACCAAAGAGCTGTCCAGTGATGTCAGGGACAAGATTGTAGACCTACAGTACACAAGGCTGGAATGGGCTACAAGACCATCGCCAAGCAGCTTGGTGAGAAGGTGACAACAGTTGGTGCAATTATTCGCAAATGGAAGAAACTGTCAGTCTCCCTCGGTCTGGGGCTCCATGCAAGATCTCACCTTGTGGAGTTTCAATGATCATGAGAATGGTGAGGAATCAGCCCAGAACTACACGGGAGGATCTTGTTAATGATCTCAAGGCAGCTGGGACCATAGTCACCAATTGGTAACACACTACGCCGTGAAGGACTGAAATCCTGCAGCGCCCGCAAGGTCCCCCTGCTCAAGAACGCACATGTACAGGCCCGTCTGAAGTTTGCCTGAATGATTCAGAGGAGAACTGGGTGAAAGTGTTGTGGTCAGGTGTGGTCAGATCTCTTTGGCATCAACTCAACTCGCCGTGTTTGGAGGAGGAGGAATGCTGCCTATGACCCCAAGTCATAACACCATCCCCAGAGTCAAAAATGGAGGTGGGAACATTACGCTTTGGGGGTGTTTTTCTGCAAAGGGGACAGGACAACTGCACCGCATCAAAGGGACGATGGACGGGGCCATGTACCGTCAAATCTTGGGTGAGAACCATCTTCCCTCAGCCAGGGCATTGAAAATGACCTTAATGACTTGGAGAGGATCTGCAAAGATGAGTGGGACAAAATCCCTCCTGAGATGTGTGCAAACCTGGTGGCCAACTACAAGAAACGTCTGACCTCTGTGATTGCCAACAAGGGTTTTGCCACCAAGTACTAAGTCGAAGGGGTCAAATACTTATTTCCATCATTAAAACGCAAATCAATTCATAACTTTTTTGAAATGTGTTTTTCTGGATTTTTTGGTTGTTATTCTGTCTCTCACTGTTAAAATACACCTACCATTAAAATCATAGACTGATAATTTCTTTGTCAGTGGGCAAATGTACAAAATCAGCAGGGGATCAAATACTTTTTTCCCCCACTGTATAAACTTTTAACATGTCTATTTTTGAAAGCATTCTTACTTTACAGCATTTTTTCACATCTGCCTAAAACTTTGTCAACAGTACTCTATATACTTGTTTTATAAGATAGTTTTGCAACTATCAATCTAAATAAAACAAATGTGATTAAAATAAGTACAATAAGGGTATAATATTCAATCTAGTAAACAATGAGTAGTGTAAACAAGAATATTACACTGAGCTAATATAAGGTGTAAAGTGACTAAGTGACATGGGGAATGTGGGAATGATCAGGGCTAGAGGCTATTTAGGAACCTGACAGCCTGCAGGTAAAAACTGATCATTAGCCTGTTTGTATATGACTGGATGCTCTGATAACATCTGCCCAGTGGCAATCTGAAAAAAAGATTGTAAAACGTTGTAAAAGTTTATGAAGGTCTAAATGTAATTTAGGGCTAGATGGAACAAGATGAACTACAGTCTCTAACTGTACACCTGTAATTTGGACCAATAGGGTAGAGATGTCTAATGAAGTGCCCAGTAAAGGTACGCACTGTTTAAAAACCCTAGCCTGATGCACTTGTACCAGCAATATACACTTCCTTTTCACTGTCACTGAGGGGGGCTCACACTGAAATAATAGTGGCATGGTAGTGTATATTGCTTGTACAAGTGTATCAGGCCAGTGATTATAGCTACAAGATAGAGTGCTGTGAAAAAAGTATTTGCCCCCATCCTAATTTCTTCTGTTTTTGTGTATATCTCATACTAAATTGTTTCAGAAATTAAAACAAAATCTAACATAAAACAAAGGCAACCTGAGTAAACACAAAAAATGTTTTTAAAATGATAATGCTATTTATTGAAGCAAAAAAGTTATCCAATACCAACTGGGCCTGTGTGAAAATGTATTTGCCCCCGTAGTTACTAATTCCCCAAATCTATGAAACTGCATTCATAATGGGGTTCAGCTGGACTAGACACAACCAGGCCTGATTACTGAAAACCCTGTTCAATCAAATCAGCACTTAAATAGAACTTTTTTAACAGCATGAAGTCAGTTAAAAGGTCTTACCCAGTAACACACTATGCCAAAGTTGAAAGAAATTCCAGAAATGATGAAGGTGATTGAAATACATCAGTCTGGGAAGGGTTACAAACCTAATGCAATGGCTCTGGGACTCCAAAGGACCACAGTGAGAGCCATTATCTCCAAATGGAAAAAACTCTGCACAGTAGTGATCATTCCCAGAAGTGGCCGACCTTCCAAAATTCCTCCAAATTCATCCAGCAAGTCACAAAAAGAGCCAAGGACAACATTAAAGGAACCTGCAGTTCAGACCTCTCTTGCATCAATAAAGGTCACTGTTCATGACTCCACTATCAGAAAGACACTGGGCAAAAATGTTCTGTGGATTGATGAGTCGAAAGTGGACCTGTTTGGAAGACAGGGTCCCGTTACATCTGGCATAAACCAAACACAGAATTCCACAAAAAGATCATCATACCTACGGTCAAGCATGGTGCTGGAAGTGTGATGGTGTGGGGATGCTTTGCTGCTTCAGGGCCTGGGCAACTTGCAATAATTGAGGGAAACATGAATTCTGTTCTCTACCAGAAAATCCTAAAGGAGGATGTCCAGTCTTCAGTCTGTAAGTTGAAACTCAAGCGCAACTGGATTATGCAGCAAGACAATGATCCAGAGCATAGGAATAAGTCCACCTCTGAATGGCTCAAAAAAAGCTAAATTAAAGTTTTGGAGTGGCCTAGTCAAAGTCCTGACTTGAAACCTGACTTGATGCTGTGGCAGGACCTTAAACAGGCAGTTCATGCATGAAAACCCTCCAATGTGGCTGAACTAGAGCAGCTCTGCAAAGAAGAGTGTTGCCAAAAGTCCACCACAGCGCTGTGAAAGACTGATCTCCAGTTATCGGAAGCGTTTGGTTGCAGTTATTGCTGCTAAAAGTGGCACAACCCGATTTTAAGTTTATGGGGGCAATTAGTTTTTCATATGGGTGATAGGTGGATAACTTTTTTTTGCTTCAATAAAAAAAAAAAAAACAAACAGTATTGTGTGTTTACTCACATTGCCTTTGTTTTATGTTGTATTTCCTTTGAAGATCTAAAACTATGTAGTGTAAGATATACACAAAAACAGAAGAAATCAGGATTGTTGCATATTGTTTGTTACGCGTTATACCGCAGCACTGCTGAATGCTTAATTCTGATTGGTCAGAAGGTGTTGATTAATTTTCTATAACAGCAGCTCTGACTGTAGTTCCGGCTGCAAGGTTTATAGTCATGTTCTCATTCTAATATTTTAACAACACAGGGAATTGTATGGTGGTCACTCCACATAAACAGATTAAAAAGGTGTCTAATAGTTGATATGGTGGAACTTTTCTGTAAGGAGACATTTATTTACCATTTCTGAAAGGAGTCTCCAGTGTCAGAGCTTTGTCAGAGATAAAACTTTAAGTTTTCAAACAGAGGAAAGTCTTTAGGATGGATGGCTTTGCTGTTTCTCAGTAACATGACCAGCTGCGTTTTTTTGGTCTTATTAACGTGAAGGGAGAGGAAAAAACAGAGTCTGTTGAAGGAATGGCTGTTTATAGCTGTTATAAAATAAGTGATAAAAGGAACTAACTTGTTTCACAAAATTAAATGATGTTCCACAACATTAAACATAACTATAAACAGATGCACGGCCTGTCATTCTTTAATTTAAAAAAAAAAAGTTAGTGTTGGCAAGTCGCTGAGGAATTAAACACTACATGACATGCTGTTATTGGACAATAATCAACTTTGAGGCAGTAACTCCCTTCAAATTGGGCCACATCACACCACCTCATTGTTAAAAAGTTTCCTATAACAGCATGGTCTGTCATGTTTTATTCCTTATTTATTGCTTTAAATGAAGCAGAAGGTTGCAATTGCAGCAGCTGTCACTAACAGATAACTAAATATATTTAATATAGCATATGCTGTGAGCATCCTGATCAGCCTCGGCCATTTCAGACGAGTGTTTGCTGGATGTTTCGATGAAACACCTTGTGCACTTTATCCAATGTACATAATTTACAAATAATAGATGAAGGACAGTCATTAATTCCGTCACCTCTAGGTTTCGTTGTTATTGCAAAATGATATTATATTATATTATGCAGCCATATTGTGAATTTTTAAGATCTTCTTGCATATGTTTAAATTTATGGACATATTAAATTAATAATAACCTATTCTTTGATCAGGCTTGGGATCATTCCCTTGGTGCTGTTGGCTCTAACCATCACCTTGATCCTTGTGTTCTTCCCTCGAACCTCTGAATTACCATCTCCTGTTAAAGAAACACAGGTTAGTATGTTATTTTCATCATTAAGGAAGGACTGCACACATGCTCCCCACCTCACACCCCGTTCCTAGGATAGACTCCGGATCCACCGTGACCCTGACCAGGATAATCTGAAGAATGAATAAATGCACACAGGATTAAAAGCTGATCTTCCAGACCTCTTGTACAGATCTTTTAACATTTGGGAGTTAGTATCACAAAAAGAACCTATTGTTCTTTTTATTTAAAGGGACCTACTGGCAAATAAATACAATTGATACATTTCTTGAATGGTGATACTTTAGTCTCTAGAGGGGATTTATTTATTTATTGCTTGAATGCTCCATCATGAAGGTGGCAGTAATGATTTTGTGCTATACATCAAATTTGGGTTTGAGATCAAATTTGGGTTTGAGATCAAAAGATGGATATGAGACAAGTGTTTAGGATTTCAGCTTTTTTTTCCTGGTATTTAATTATCTAGGTGTGTTAGACAACATAAAACATCGAACCTTTTGTATCAGACCACCCAATTTTTAGGCAAGCAAAACTATAGGAACAGATAAGTCTTGATGTAAATTAAAGTAGATAACACTTAATATTTGCTTGCATATCCCCTGTAATAACTGCATCAAGCCTGCAATTAACTGACATCACTAAATTGTTGGTTTCTTCTTTTGTGATGCTTTTCCAGGCTTTTCCACAGATTCTTTCAGTTGTTGTTTGTTTCAGGGGAATCCTCCCTTCAGTCTCCTGTTCAGGAAGTGAAATGCTGCTCAGTTTGGTCAAGGTGTGGTCACTTGGCCAGTCTAAAACCTTCCACTTTTGTTTATCCCCTGCTAAAGTCCTTTGTTGTGTTGGCAGTGTGTTTTGGATCATTGTCTTGCTGCATGATGACGTTCCTCCCATTTAGATTTAGATGCATTTCTCCGTACATTTGCAGAGAGTATGTTCCTGCTGCTGCCATCACGAGTTACATCATCGGATTAGTGAGCCTGTTCCGGAAGCAGCCATGCAAGCCCAAGCCATGACACTACCTCCACTATGCTTGACTGATGAGTTTTGGATCATGAGCAGATCCTTTCTTTCTCCACACTTTGGCCTTTCCATCACATTGGTAGAGTTTAATCTTGGTTCCAGAACTTTTGTGGCTCATCTCTATATTTCTTTGTGAATTCCAATCTGGCTTTCCGATTCTTACTGCTGCTGAGTGGAGTGCATCTTGTGGTGTGGCCTCTATATATTTCTGCTCTCGAAGTCTTCTTCAAAAGGTGGATTGTGATACCTTCACCTTTTACCCTGTGGTGGTTGTTGGTGATGTGTGTTCTATGATCCTTTTCTGCTCACCATGGTTGTAAAGAGTGGTTGTTTGAGATACCATAGCCTTCGTGTCAGATCAAACCAGTCTGGCCTCTCACATGAACAAGCCATTTCTACCTGCTGAGCTGCCACTCACTTGATGTTTTTTCACACCATTCTATGTAAACTCCAGAGACTGTTGTCTGTGAAAATCTCAGGAGATCAGCCATTTCGGAGATACTCAAACCAACCCTTCTGACACAAAGAACCATGGCACAGACAAAGTCACTGAAATCACATTTTCCCCCATTCTGATGTTTGATGTGAACATTAACTGGATGATTTTATGCATTGCACTGCTGTCATATGTTGGGCTGATTGGATAATTGCATGAATGTGCAGGTGTACAGGTGTTCCTAATAAGCAAACACGTCCTACAAATCTGACCTTCAGTCCCTGTTAGAAGGTTCAGTTCATTAAGCATATTGCATGTAGACAGACAATATATGTAATATGTAATGCTAATGTTATCTGATGTTTGCTACAATATTAGTTTTAGGTTGCACTAAAGATTTCCTAATGTGCCAGAATGTTTACAGATCATAAGACTAGTGATTACAGTAGACCAATCATGTTTTGTACACTCGTATCCATAAAACATCTATCCCCTTTGGCTCACCAGACTGACGTTTTGATTGCTCTCTTCTGCTACAGGGTGGATACAATGGATTGGCCGTAGCCACCTATGTTGTGTTCATTTTGTGTTCGTCCTGGAAGATTACTGGTTGTCAGATACAACCTTATAAAACAAAGTTTATCTGGGAGTTTGAATATAGAACTTTCACATATCTGCCCCCATTTGCTATTTTTACAATTGACTTTATTTTTACAATTGCATTTAGTATCTACTACAAATTTCAGCTTGGGACTATAATGAAAATGGCTAATGAGGTATTCAGCCAAGTCTGAATCGAAATTAGAAAAATGCTTACGTTAGCTCCCTGCTTTACCCCAGGAACATAAGTTAAAGTGACCTCCAGTATACATTTTAGCTCAGTACTCATCCTGGGAGAATAGTTCTCATGATTTATTAAGCAGCAAAAAGAACTGCAAAGTGACTAGACTAAGATAAAAGCATTCATTTATGTTTTCATCAGGCTCAGGTATAGTAGGCAGTAAATGCAAGAACAGTAACACTGAATGTAGGAAAGTTTATGAGCCTAGCAATTTGCAAACAATTACAGTGGTAATAATTTATTTATTAAAGAACATCACATCCTACTTTTTATCTGTTTGTAGTTACATTTAATGTTGTGAAACATCCACAAAACAAATGATAACTTTTATAGTTATAGCAGCTATAAACAGTCATTCCCGCACTTTCTCATGAAGTTAATAACACAAATAAAATGCAGCTTGTTACAGAGGAACTGCAGCCAAAAACATAACATACTTATACTTTCCCATGGTGGAAAACATTAATGAACAGCTTTAGAGCTCCAACTGTTTGAGACACTGACACTGGAGACTCCTTCCATACATGTTAAATAAACATCTTCAAAAAGCTTCACCATATCAATGATTACATGCTTTACTTTGATAAATAACATGTTTTATAAACCTGTGATTTGCTGCTGGATCTATTGTCAGAGATGCTTTTACAGAAAATGAATCAACATCTTCTGACCAATAAGATTTGAGAATTCAGCAGCGCTTTGTTATAAGCTAGATTCAGCTATAACAACTCATTACACCACACAGGCAATCTTTAACTTTACTGTTGTCATAAAGAAAAAAAATAAAGGTGATTGTATTCTATATTATGTACGCTAAAGTAAAGCTAGTGTTGTAAGTTAAGGATTCCAAAAGATCGTGTGATATGTTTATGATATCAAAATTACAGCAGATTTTCTGCAGACTTGGGCCAAGACGTGTCATGTGACGTCATCACCGCACTCATTCAGCCAAAGCCCTCTTTGATTCACGTGCGTCGAACATGAGTACAGCTAAAAGGTCTCAGTTACCAACAAACATCACAGTGAAAAACCGTGCAAAACTTGTTGCTAGTGAGGGAACAATTTTTTATCTATCTTTGCTATAACATAAGTAATAACAAGAACTTGTCTCGCGGATGTTCCACAACATTAAATCTAACTATAAACTGTTACAGTGCACAGATTGTCGTTCATTAATAAGTTAAACATTGTAATCACTGGCAAATCACCATGGTATAAATTGAACAAAGCACTCCAGACTCCGGAATGCACATTTTAATGTGTATCTGTGCACTAGTATGGGCAGCCTACGACTGCTATCCGTTATGTAATCATGTTTTGTATGGCATTTATATTGCCATATATATATGATGTATGGAATTTATAATGATTACTTTGGACTGGAGTGGAGATATTTTTACATCCCAACAGAATGAAATGTCAGGTTTACAAACCAAGCTTCAGGACTACCATGAAAGGATGCAGGCTAATAGCACAAAAATGCAAGATGACCTTGTTCCCAATTTACATTTTCTAATTGTCATGCTGCTTGTGTGTGTGTGTGTGTGTGTGTGTGTGTGTGTGTGTGTGTGTGTGTGTGTGTGTGTGTGTGTGTGTGTTTAACACAAAGACCTGGTTTGGTTTATCTCTCTGCAGCAGCAGAGTAGCACAAACAGCCAGCAGCATATCCTCCCGATGTGCTTCTGCCAAAACCTGTGTCCTCTCTGCCAAACTGCCCCTTGCAGTATACACACTCTCACACACACATGCTCGCACACACACACAAAATGCCACAGGCACAGTTTACATTCTGCCTTTTAGTCTGAGATTAAAACAGAATGGATAGAAAAAAACCCAAATAATGTTAAAGCTTTCAGAAATTCACAAAAAAAAATTGTTTTAATGTAATCACTAAGTGTCTTAGCACACAATATTGTTGTAAAGTAATCACTCACTGAGCATCAAAAATGTACTGTAATATTCATGAAATACCCAGCCATGGTGGCTTTCCTTGTTATTACTGTTTATGAGATTAATTATCTGTGTTAATGAAGGACGTGATATCTCCGATTTCAGCTACACGCTAACGCAAAGTGAAATGGTTACAAATGTCAAAGCGCTGATTAAACTTGTGCTGAAAAGCTGATATATATATATATATATATATATATATATATATATATATATATATATATATATATATATATATATATATATGTGTGAGCTCAGATTAGCTAATTAGCTAATGTGTGCACATGAAGAAGAAGCAGCAATGCAAGCGGCATTCAAACACTCGCCTGCGTATCTTATGTACATCTTGAGGATTGAAAGGTACATTAACTACAGTGGTGCTTGAAAGTTTGTGAAGGATTTTCAATATTACTGCATAAATGTGACCTAAAACATCATTAGATTTTCACCCAAGTCCTAAAAGTAGACAAAGAGAACCCAATTAAACAGATGAGACAAAATTATTATACTTAGTCATGAGTCAAGATTTCTCGTGAGATTCAGTTTATGAACAGATGTCCTGACATTTTCCTTTAGAATTCACTGGTATAATTCAGAATTCATTGTTCCATCAATGATGGCAAGCCGTCAATCAGATACAGCAAAACAGGCCCAAACCATGATACTACCACCACCATGTTTCACAGATGGGATAAGGTTCTTATGCTTTTTTTTTCTCTAAACATAACACTTCTTATTTACACCACAAAGTTCTATTTTGGTCTCATCCATCCACAAAACATTTTCCCAGTAGCCTTCTGGCTTGTCCATGTGATCTTTAGCAAACTGCAGACAGGCAGAAATGTTCTTTTTGGAAAACAGTGACTTTCTCCCTGCAACCCTGCCATGCACACCATTGTTGTTCAGTGTTCTCCTGATGGTGGACTCATGAACATTAATATTAGCCAATGTGAGAGAGGCCTTTAGTTGCTTAGAAGTTACCCTGGGTTCCTTTGTGACCTCGCTGACTATTACATGTCTTGCTCTTCCTTCTGGGAAGGGTAACAATGGTCTTGAATTTCCTCAATTTGTACACAACCTATTTGCCTGTGGATTGGTGGAGTCCAAACTCTTTAGAGATGGTTTAGTACCCTTTTCCACCCTGATGAGCATCAGCAACTCTTTTTCTGAGGTCCTCAGAAATCTGTTTTTGTTCATGCCATGATACACTTCCACACATATGTGTTGTGAAGATCAGACTGTGGAACAATTTCAGAATAATGTTCCTCAACATAAAATTGCGAAGACTATGAATATATCATCATCTACAGTACATAATATCATCAAAAGTTTCTGAGAATCTAGAGAAATCTCTGTGCGCAAGGGACAAGGGTGAAAATCAATATTGTATGCCCATGATCATCGGGCCCTCAGGCGGCACTGCATTAAAAACAGGCATGATTCTGTAATGGAAATCTTTGCATCTTTGCAATATCTTTGTTAAATATAGGTGTGCAACAATTACTGGCACCCCTATGAATTCATATGAGAAAAAATATATTTTTTCCAATTGATATTTTATATTTTTTTAGTACACCTGGGTGACTAGGAACAGGAAATTGTTGAACCATGACCTCCTGTTTCACAAGGGTATAAATATGAGGTAACACATAGGCCAAATTCCCTTAGTCATTCATAACAATGGGTAAGACCAAGGAATATAGCTGTTACGTGCGGCAAAAGGTTGTTGAGCTTCACAGAATGGGAAGTGGCTATAAGAAAATAGCACAAGCATTGAAAATGCCCTTTTCCATCATCAGGGCAATAATTAAGAAGTTCCAGTCAACTGGAAATGTTGTTAATCAACCTGGAATTGGACGCATGTCTATATTGTCTCAACGCACTGTGAAGAGGATGGTTTGATTGGCCAAAAATCTCCAAGGATCACAGCTGGAGAATTGCAGAAGTTAGTTGCATCTTGGGGGTCAGAAAGTCTCCAAAACTACAATCCGAAGTCACCTACATCACCATGAGTTATTTCGAAGGGTTTCAAGAAAAAAGCCTCTACTCTCATCCAAAAACAAGCTCAAGCACCTTCAGTTTGCCAGACACTACTGGAACTTCAAATGGGATTGGGTTCTATGGTCAGATGAAACCAAAATAGAGCTTTTTGACAATAAACACCAGAGGTGGTTTTGGTGCACACAGAGAGGCAGCCATATGGAAAAGTACCTCATGCCCACGGTTAAATATGGTGGTGGCTGTTTTTCTGCCAGAGAACCTGGACATTTTGTTAGGATACACGGCATCATGGACTCGAATATCAAGAGATACTCACTGCCTCTGCCAGAAAGCTTAAAATGGGCCATGGTTGGATCTTCCAGCAGGACAATGATCCAAAACACACATCAAAATCAACACAAAAATGGTTTACTGACCACAAAATCAAGATCCTGCCATGGCCATTCCAGTCCCCTGACTTGAAACCCATAGAAAACCTGTGGGGTGAACTGAAGAGGAGAGTACATCAGCGTTTGAAGGTTCTGGAGAGATTGTGTATGGAGGAATGGTCTCAGATCCCTTGTCATGTATTCTCCAACCTCATCAGGCATTATAGGAGAAGACTCAGAGCTGTTATCTTGGCAGAGGGAGGTAGCACAAAGTATTAACTATAAGGGTGCCAATAATTGTTGCACACCTATATTTAAAAATATATTTTTTTTAGATAAACCTGTGTTTTGTTTGCAGTTGTTTGATATCCATGAGCACAGAGAATGTTTGTGAATTTTTTTGAACAAAAGATCAAAAGGTTAAACAATAAAGACAATTTTTCACAGCCTTCTTTGCTCATATTTGCCAAGGGTACCAATATTAGCGGAGGGCACTGTAAATCACATTTATCATTTAAAAGTTAACATGACCACGGCACAGTCCTGTTTCGATTGAATGATTTGTCTATGTGAAGGAATACAGTGTTATTATATGTATATAATTCATGCAATCTACAGTTTCAAATATGTGATATATTGTTACTATTGCCAAAATATCTCTAGCACTGTGTACAGTGTGAGGGACAGCTGTTTAGTTAGACAGGCATGTGACTTTGTGACTAGTGTTAGCTGGATTGCTAACCAGCTATTGTACTCAGCTTGATGCAAGATCTTTTTTTTTTTTTTTAAAAGCATAGCTGTGATTTTGTCTCTGAAGGGAGTCCCAATGGTAATGCCTGTTAAGATTCCTGTTGATAAACCTTTGTTTGTTTGTTTTTTACCAGATAAAATCATGATATCATGATATGAAAACGTAATATCAACACTGCAAACACCAAGAATGCTCTTTTTTCAGTCCTAAGTGCATGTGGAGCGCGAGTCACTCAGGACTGCGAGAGGAGCCTCGCTGTGTGCTCATGTTCTGCTGCCTGTGGTAAAAGTTTGAGCAGATCGTCTGCTTCTCCTGATAAGTGGCGGTCTGTTGTATAAGAAATGCTGGAGCCTTCGCTGTTGTACAAAAACATATCACAGTGCCAATTAGGCTGGCCCCAAACAGGATCTGGGCACGGCTCACTCAATGCCGCATTAATAAAACATGGCCACCGCTCCTTGCTTCGCTAGCCGGCTAATTGGCAAATTAGAAAGTGAGATGCGTTAAACGAGAGAACACTGCATTCACTAGAGACGATGCCCTCCCCCATTCGTGCACACACACACACACATGCACACACACGCAGTGAGAGAGACTCCTTCTCGTTCTCTGTCTTTCTCCTTGTCCATGTCTGTCACTCTTTCATACACATTCACTTTCATTTTTTTCCGCTCTCTCTCACACGCTCTTACACACACACACTGTTCTTAACGTAGCTGAATACCATTAGGGACATGTGGTTCTTTATTTCTTCATTGCCTAAAGCTTTAATTCAACATATACTGCTAAATACAAACCTGAAAATATTTCAAATGTAATTATCATGAGTACTAAAGCACACTGAAGAGGAAAGTGTTGGTTAGGTTAATATGATAATAGGGCAAGTTTTATTTCCTTAAGAAGGCTTTTCTGAAAGGTATGATCAGATATGAGCAGGATTCTACAACAATGATAGTGTATATAGAAATACATAAGCAAATGGAAAGTACATTTAGAAGAACTGAACCATCTTTTCACTCCTTCACTTTCTCGAAGGAGTTCTGCTGACCTCTAGTGGAGAAACGAGATTGAAATCCACATTTCGATTTTGTCTCACATAAAGTGCCAATGCTGTCAAGGTTATAATGCTCTAATCTGCTTTGTTTCAGATAGTGGACACCTTCTTCATCGGCCGCTACGTGCTCCTGGTGGTAGTGAGTGTGGTCTTCCTGGTGTCTCTATTCATCCTCTTACCCTTCCACCTCCTGGAGCCCGTGTACGCCAAGCCCCTGAGAGCCCACTAGACCAGGCCCTGGCACATGCCAATTCCCTCATGGACCATCCAGCATCAATGAGGCTGACTTCAGACCAGAGGCTCCTACAAAGAGGCTCCAGTGTTTTTGTCTGCTGGCCAAATCAGATGTTCTGGCTCTTGACTGTAAAATAAAAAAGAGGACTATCTTATAGATAGCACCGCTACCGTAAAGGCGGAGATGCACTTGATTCAGTGTATCTCCAGTTTAACGACATCAGTAGCTATACTGAGTTACTATGTTATTTTCAGGTGCTGTGATTGTACAAGTGGCTCTGTGGTTAAGGCTTTGAACTACTGATTGGGACATTGTTCAAATCCCAGCACCACAAGTTGGGTCCTTGAGCAAGACTCTTAAACCTTGACTGCTTTGTTGTGTGCTGTCTCAGTTGTATGTCTCTTTGGATAAAAAGTCTCAGTCAAATGAGCAACTGGAAATGTAGCAGTGTTTCTCAGTGTTGTACATGCTGGTTGTATTTTTAAATAAAACACTATTTTTTTTATTTTTTATTGATATCTCTTAACTAAGTGGTGCATGATTTAGTTAAGAACTGATGCCACTCTATTAACTGGTGACCTACTACCCCTTATTGTCCATACAGACAACGCAAAGCAGACATTTCATCAGTTCTGCACCATTTTGACATGCTAATTTGGCTCACTAGAAGCGTTCTTTAAAAGAACGTCTCTTTACACAATGTGACAAAAGCGCTGGGAGCAGGATTGGGTGCTTCAGCAGAACATCAAGCTGTGCAAGTTGATTATTTGGATTGTAACAAGGAAATGCTGTGTGTGGGTTTTTGTTGTAAAGTTCAGACATCTTTAAGAGAGATGGACATCATTATAGTGCTTGATTCATGTGAATGTTTATGTGTATACTGTGCACACTGAATACATTACCAAGCTTGCTGAGGTCTAGTGTTTGCATCTAATAAAAGACAGTTTGTTTAGACTCTGTAAACAATTTGGTGGGTCCACATCTTTTGAGACACTAACTCAGGCTCCATTCATTCATGGTTCTAACCGCCTGAAGCAGTATTGGCAGATTTTCCAGAGATTATCGTCTTGAGTCAGTAAACAACTCTCACATCCTTTTAGCGCCTTTAAATGTTATTTACTAACTAACTGGGAATAAATAAAAGTCCTACTGATTGTACCTTTAAAGGAAAATTGGTATGCTCTCCAATATTATTAAAAGTTATTGCAGTTATAATGGAACAGTTTTCAGTAGATGTTTTACAGATCCCCCATTCAATGAGTTTGTGTTTTTAGAATGTGGGCTTGCCAGGAAAATGCATTCTATACCTACCTAATCATGTCTTCATGTACCATCTTTGCCAGATATCTCCCTCTATTACAGACCTGTGCCCATGTGTGACAGTGCATCTGATGGATAGAAATTTAATATTTGATATTTGGCCTCAGTTATGTGATCTCCCACATCTCAAGTCTTCACAAGCTGTTTTTTAAAAAATAAATAAATAAATAAATAAAGAAGAAGGAGATCAGGGAGCTGGAAAGGACGTGCAGTGAAATTCCAACCAGTCTGATGAAAGAGAATCTAATGAATCAAATCCAATCCTATTAGTTCCAGCCCACATCTCAACACTGAGGCTTTCTGAGGGCTAATTGATGGATGGATGGATGGATGGCTAGATGGAGCAATGGTTGGATAGAGGAATAGGGGTATGAATGGAGATCTGCATTGATGTGAGAGTTATTCCGACCTTCAGGATTACAGAATCATTAAATGAATTGTTTAGGAATCATTAAACTATTATTCCCGCAGTTGGTTGTCAGATCTATAGGTCAGGACTTCATAATGTGTGTTTTGTGTGCACATATCTGTTAACAGCATGGTAATAACAGAAGAAAACACACAATCCTGATCAGCAGTATAACCTCCACCTCTAGTCTTTTCAGGTTCTTGCATAGATAGTGTTTCTTCTACCATCTTTCTTTCTGTTTCTTTCTCTCTTTCTTTCTCCACACCTCAGGTCTCAGTTGGTTTTCATGCTGGTTGTGACTCTCTCCTCTCTCCAGGGAGTGGGAAAATGAGCTGAACAAAGCGAATAGGGCAGCAGCGCTCATTGGGAGTCTGAGCGGGAGCTTTTGTGGTGCAGCCAGCTGGACATACAAAGAGACGTGAGAGAGAGACAGAGAAAAGGAAACTGAGGGAAATGGAGATCCAGGGATAGAGAGGTGTTAGCCTAGGGTGTGGGTGTGGGTACTGGGGTTTGGGGTAGGAGAGTAGAAGTGGGATATAGAGAGGGATAGAGAAAAGGGGAGGGTAAGGTAGGAGGGGGAGAGGAGTAGATGCTCTTTTGTGATCCACTCAAGCAGAACTCCTGCTCCCACCGCCTCCTTTTGCTTTTTCTCCTGCCTCCTTTTCTCGGCATGTCAGTGACCTTTTAGTCCTAATCCTAACCCTGAGAATCCATAGCTATGGATTTCACACTGAGGGCTAAGAGAGCAGATCGAGGATAAGTTCTTATTATCCTGCTGTAATGAGCAGTTCTGTAAGTTACTCTGGATGAGGACATCTGACAAATGCTGGAAATGTAAATGTAAATTAAAAAAAAAAAAAAGTACGAAAAGATATGCACTCACTAAGATATGTAATAACAATCATTCAACAATGATATGATTATTGTTGTTGATGCTGTTTAAATAATATAAGAAGAAGAAGCCTTTGTTTGTGACATATACATTACAGCACAGTGAAATTCTTTTCTACGCATATCCCAGCTTGTTAGGAACTTTGGGTCAGAGTACAGGGTCAGCCAGGATACGGTGGAGCAGAGAGAGTTAAGGGCCTTGCACCCCCAACCTTCTGATCAGTAACCCAGAGCCTTAACCATTGAGCTACCAGTATACAGTATTTAAATAATATAATAACAATATTTCTTGTTATTATTAATAATTTTTTTTGTTGGTTTTTTTACAATTTCATCATTATTATTAGTAGTAGTAGCTGTATAATGAACATTTTCCTGTGTCTTATACTGTAGTCCTTGTTTTTATTTTTTATTATATCGTAATACTGCTTGTGAGGAAGGTCGTTCTCAGGAATCTCTCCAAAGATAAAGAGTGACATAACTTCCTCTAATTCATCAGAGCAATTTTATTTCAGAACTCTTGGTTGATGGCCACATTAACAGTAAACACTGATTGCAAGGGTGGGGAAGGTTTGAGTGCTGAATTCTTAAGCCGAGATTACTTTAGTGGCATTCCTTCACTTAAAGCTGAAGGCATGGGCATGTAATGGTTACCCAGGCAATGGCTGATGTATTTTTGGCAATACAAGTGTGGATTTTCTCACTGCCTCTCAGTCCTGCACCATTACTCCTTTTGTGTGAGGCCTTGAGGTGCTGTCACAGCCTCATGCACCTCCCATCTTCAACCCCCAATTCTTTCTATCTTTCTCCCTCTCTTTCCACAGAGGGGATTATCTCAAAGGCCCAACTCCTGGCCTTATTTGATGGGTCAGTGCAGGCAGCTACAGTATAGACCCTCTCTGCCCAGTCCTGATGTCCTGAGGTGGCTTGAAGCGTGGCATTTGACATTTTTAACAGGGATGTGGTGCTCTGTGTAGAGCTGAATGAAAGGGTCTCCATGGGTGAGGCAATGATAGGGGTGGTCAGTGTACAAATTCTGGTTAATATAAAAATATTTGAATAGAAAACCACATTCTATTAGTTTAATTTTATCCAAAACATATTTGTCTAATCTGACCTCATTCATGAAGTTGTGAGAAATGCAATGTTTACTAAAACACATCTTAACCATCTTTTCATAAGAGGGTTTGTTCAAATAAAATTCTTACTTTTACTCATGAGATTTTGTGGCTTTATCCCAGTGGCTTGATTTTTATATGAATCTCAATCTGTGATCTGATACATTCTTAGAAATAAATAAAGGTTCAATCTAGCACCATGCATTTCTTTTGTTTGTCCCTCTGGAGAACTCATAGAAGTTTTATGTATCAGAGAGTCAAATGAAAATCTTTTTTAAAAATTTTTTATTCGTTGTAATTATTTATTAACATTTTTAGCATCATTTTTCTGCATAATCTATTTGTCATTCAATGCAAGTGTTCCAGTGCTTAACAAGTGTCCGGAATCCTCTAGAAAAAAATTCTTCCAGTTGCAAGGTCTTTCCACCCAATGCCTCCTTTAATTATCCCAAAACATGAAAATCACTCAGAGTAAGATATGATGGATGTGGCAGACACATTGCAATGTGCAGTGTAAGGTGCAGTATGGGGCTGTTACATTTTTGTGCTGCAACAAGACATCAGCATGCAAAAAGGTCCAGGCCGTTTTGGCCAGATTGAACAGTTCATACAGGATTTCGCTGAGTTTTTTGTGATTGTTGTGGCCAAAAATGATTTTGCTGTGGCTATTTTCACAATTTGCAATGCAATATCCAGAGATTTTTGTGCTTTTTTGCAGCATGTGAATCGAGGAGGGATTTGGCAGAATGCGCGTTGTGATGATGTCACATGACGCATCTTGGCGAAAATCTGCGGTAATTTTGAAAAATTGCAAGCTCCTGCGAATATTGTGTCGTTTCCTTGATTTTACCTTCATTTCTGCGATCGCAAAATCGCTAAATCCTGGATGGACTGATTGAGGGTCATAGATGATTCCTTAGGAGATCCGAATGTGTGGCACTAGTCACAGTGGCATCCCACTAATTTGTGTTGCAAGTTTAAGGTTTTATTTGACTCACACTCATAGAATCTTGCCCTTTAGAAAGCTAGCACCATTAACCAACCAACACGTTGAGAGTTTATTGTTTAGAACTTGGATATACTGTATATTGTAATGTTATTTCGTTCTTTGCTCATACATGTATGAACTCAAGGTTCATAATTTCCACATGTCCAGGCCAAGCAAAGTATAATATCTGTATACACCTAAGGTTCACAGCAACATGTGTGGGGTCTCCAGCCTAAAATTAGTTAGGAAGTTGTGGGGTTTAAACCCAGAACAGGTCAGGCCTGTTGCCCAGCATGTCCTTGTGTTCACAGTGAAGCGAATCAGCAAGCCTGGAGAGAGTGACACTGGGTCTGTCTATATGAGACTAATCGCTTTCTCCCTCCTGTTTGATTCTGACCACTCAGCCACGATGATGTTTGAGCCCCATACTGTGCGAACAGGCAAGAACAAATTTCTCCTGGCTCATTGTGCCCAGGGCAAACTCTTTCCAAACTGTTTCACCACTGATGGGGGTGGCAGGAAAAAAATGCCTCCTTTGTGCCTTTTTTCAAGCACGTCTTTCCCTCAGCAATCAAAAGCCACAAGATTCCTGCTGTCAGATTAATTGATATGTTTGGGGTGAAAATTAAATGGTATTCACTTACGGTGAAACAACTTTTACTTAACAAGTGAAAATGTTCCAGTTGCATTAGCGATTTCAGTTGCTCAGCTCGACGTTTTCATTGCCCCAAGAAGATAAAAGGCGAGTTTGAGATCGAAAAATAGTCTGGAAACTCTGAATGGGTCACAACAAAAGCGGTGCCTTTCATACTAGGCAAGCCACTAAAGCCATTTGGGAAGGTCAGTTTTGTTTGAAAACACTCCCTCTTGGCCTCTCTATAGCTTTTCTGAGTAAGTGGTAAGCCCTCCGAACGAAGTAACAGGAGTGTGTCAACTTGCCCAAGATGAAAGGTATGGGCATGATGCATTTTTTTATTTTGGCCATTTGATGTTTTAAGAGAGAGAGAATGTTTGTTGTAGATTTGATCACTTGTAGACACACGATTAATGAAACTGATGCTCATGAGTAAAGGGCCCATCCTCCCTCCTTTGCCTCGCATCGCCTATCACACCCCCTCCCATCCCCTTCTGGCCCCACATCCCAGCCTTGTTCTATATCTGTGGGACGTGCAGAACGAATGACACAGATGTTGTTGGACGAGACAGCACCCCGTCCCTCTCCTCCTCTCCTCCTTGCTCCCAGCATGGGGTCTCAAACTTGTTTTTCAATCATTGTGTCCTTCAACTTCTTTCCCAAAAGAACAGAGAACAGAGAGGAGAGAGAGAGAGGGGGAGAGGGAGGGAGAGAGAGAGAGAGAGAGAGAGAGAGAGAGAGAGAGAGAGAGAGAGAGAGAGAGAGAATGAGAGAATGAGGGAGGGAAAGTGAAAAAAGCACTGGTGGAACATAAAGAAAATTCTTTATAACAATCCCCAAATAACTTGGCACAGGTCTGCTGGTAGCGATCAACTAAGCTTGATTTAGGTTTGCCCTCCACTGGGATGGCACTCTAGGAAATAACGGAGCACTCAGAGACCAGAAAAGACAAGCATTCCAGTTCGGATCTTTTCCATGTGAAGATGCAGCTCTTAGCCTGGCTGGTCTGGCTGGCATTCCTGTGCACCTGCTCGGTGCAAGCGTCAGGCCACTGCAAGTGCCACTGCACGTGTTTACCCAAGGACCAGCAGCTACAGGTGGCTAAGAGGTCAGAGAGGGCAGAAGGCAAAGGAAATTACCACCATCGCCTGGCACATGCTCGTCCATCACGCAAAGACAGGGGTCACAGCAGGAAAGGTAAAGTCCGAACCACAATCTGTTACTTATCTGCTTCTAGTCAGGGGTTCTGGAAGCAGTGTCTTATGATTTTGTCCACTGTGTGATAAAGTAAGATGAAGAATATTTCATGCAAAGAAGAATTCCATGCAATGATGAAGTTGTGTGCTTTAGACAGTATTCCATTGGTGCTCATCATAATACGAAGATTGAAAAGATGATCAGTTATGCATGGATTACGCTCTGCTTGGTCGTTTCTACTCCAGATAAATTCCATTTTCCAATCTTTGTCAAGAATGTCACGGTTATGTTCATACAACAGCTTTGAGGGGAACACTTTTTGTGTGTCAGCATGGGGGCTAGTGCATGAAATCAATGCTACTTGTTAAACTCTTTTTCATGATTTTTTTTTTTGCTTGATGCCTGGGAGTTACCACATTAATGACTTTGTAGTGGCTAGCATGGCTCAATTACAAACATTATTTTCTGGAAAATTTCTCTGTTGATGCTGTTTAGAATCTTTTAATTTTCTATATAAATATATTTAGAAATTATTTAAAAACATAAGGTTTTTTTTCAGGTTTAGTGTTTGAATGGATAGGGGGTGTGAGGATACATATTTAAGATGGGAATATACAACTAAATCTGAAAAGCAATGTTACAGTGAATACAACTGGACCGTTTTCAGACATAATGTACTGCAGGTGTTTCCTCAATTGGCAAATATTTATCAGTACACATTTTTGAATTATAAAATAGCATATTTATTAATATTGTTGAACATTAGGTTTGTAGTTTGTAACTATCTTGTTTTACCTCTTAACCGATAAGAATTAGACAATTTGTCTTTGTCGTCCCCCCCCACACACACACACCATATTAGAGTCGACTTGGAGGGTTTTTGTCTGACCTGACAAATACTTTCAAACAGATTATGTAGTACTGGTAACAGTTCAATTAATTTGATTGTATACAGTACTAAAGATAAATTAAATTGATGCATGGTAGATAGTTTCAAAATATAACCCCAATTCCAAAAAAGTTGGGAAGCTGTGTAAAATGTAAATAAAAACAAAATGCTATGATCTGCAAATCTCACAAACCCATATGTTATTCACAATAGAACATAGAAAACATATCAAATGTTTAAACCGAGGAAATGTAACACTTTAAGAAAAAATGAGGTAATATTTAATTTGATGGCTGTAACACATCTCAAAAAAGTTGGGATGGGGGCAACAAAAGACTGGAAAAGTAAGTGTTACTAAAAGGAAACAGCTGGAGGAACATTTTGCAACTAATTAGGTTAATTGGCAACAGGTCAGTAACATGATTGGGTATAAAAAGAGAATCTTAGAGAAAAACTGTCTACAAATTGTGGAACAATTTCAGAATAATGTTCCTCAACGTAAAACTGCGAAGACTTTGAATATCTCATCATCTACAGTACATAATATCATCAAAAGATTCCGAGAATCTGGAGAAATCTGTGTGTGCAAGAGACAAGGGCAGAAATCAATATTGCATGCCTGTGCTCTTCAAGCCCTCAGGCGGCACTGCATTAAAAACAGGCATGATTCTGTAATGGAAATCACTGCATGGGCTCAGAAACACCTCCAGAACTCATTGTCCGTGAACAGAATTCGCTAGAATCCTGTGTCAGACACGAATGGGACAACATTCCTCTCTCAAAACTCCAGTAACTGGTCTCCTCAGTTCCCAGACATATACGGACTGTTGTTAAAAGAAGAGGGGATGCTACACAGTGGTAAACATGGCCCTGTCCCAACTTTTTTGAGACGTGTTGCTGCCATCAAATTCAAAATTACCTTTTTTTTTTTTCTTAAAATGGTACAGTTCCTCAGTTTAAACATCTATGTTTTCTATGTTCTATTGTTAATAACATATGGGTTTATAAGATTTTTTTGTTTACATTTTACACAGCATCCCAACTGTTTTGGAATTGGGGTTGTAATTTACTAATCACAATCAAAGTTTTTTTTTATTCATCACCAATTTAATTTGTTGTATTAGTTTGATTCTGGCTGGTTCAGGAGGCAAACGAGTATCAGTGAGTAAATATCAGTATGTCTCTCATGAACAGTATGAAAGTTTATATTATGAATGAATACAGTTGATGTTCTATACAACAACTTGTGATACACGGTTCTGAATATATTACACTAACATTAAACAAGAATTTGATTGAAAGTGTTAATATATCAGCTTGTTTGCTCTTTGAGGCTCCTGTGTAAATAAATCTTCCTTCAGTCCATTTGGGACTCTTTTTCGTTCAGCGCTCTGCTGCTCTTTTGTTGCTTCTGAAGGTTGCTCGAAGTGCTGGCCATCGAGGCCATGATCTCTGGATCAATACACGTCTAGCAATGAAACTGAGGTCTTTTCAGCTTACAATAGACAGCTCACTAAACACTTTTTTATTTAAGTCTTTCTCAGAGGAAAATGAACTGCCATTGCCCATTTTTCTCTGGCACTTTTTTGTGCTCTCTATTCTCTTACTCTATTCTCTCTCTCCCTTGATCTTCTCAGAAACCATATTTACACCAGCTTTAAAGTAACTATGGCTTAAAAGTACCAGATATAGTTTTACTGCCTTAAATGTTTTCACTGAGGATGTCTCATAGATGTTTATAAGAGTTAATTAAAATAATTATAATTCAGTGTGTTCTTTCTGAACAAATGTAATAAATGTAATGCACAGTCTAATATAATAAATACACTGTATGTTTAGGTTTAAAAAATACTTTAAACCACATCTAAGGCAATAAAGGACATAATAGCACAAGTGACAAACGGAGTATATTATTATTATTATTATTATTATTATTATTATTATTATTATTATTATTATAGTAATTATGATAGAGATTTAGTTATTTTATATAAATTTTATTGCAGTTATGCTAATTTTGTGCATTAAAGTCCTGTGGTGTTATTTATTTATTCTTTTTTAAATAATTCAAACAGGCATAAATGTACCTTACAATAATGCATAGCATACAATAACTGTGATATGGGTCATCTCTGCCCGTATCAGTGTTCAGGGAACCGGAGGTATTTCCATGTATTGTCTTGGTACTGAGACTTTTTTTGCTTTCCTGTTTTTGCTAAAGTGCACGGCTGTTCTATGTTCAAAACCACGAAAAAGAACAAAAAAAACCTCTTATGTACTTACTTGCCTGCAATGAAATGAGGAACACTGAGTCATAGTATTGATGGTAAATAGATAAAGCACTTTTCTAAATAATAATGCCCCTTTTGGCCTATGTTAACAAAAAAAAAAAAAAAAACGTTTAGTTTGGGAACTGTTAAAACAGCATGAGTGTTGAAAGTATATAGTAAAAAGTGTGGAGAACATTCTAATATCAGTCTAACATATACTGTATGTATGTATGTATGTATGTATGTATAGAATGTTACTCACACCAACATCCTAATATGTACTTACAGTATCTCACAAAAGTGAGTACACCCCTCACATTTTTGTAAACATTTTATTATATCTTTTCATGGGACAACATTGAAGAAATGACACTTTGCCACAATGTAAAGTAGTGAGTGTACAGCTTGTATAACAGTGTAAATTTGCTTTCCACTCAAAATAACACAACACACAGCCATTAATGTCTAATCTGCTGGCAACAAAAGTGAGTACACTCCTAAGTGAAAATGTCCAAATTGGGCCCAATTAGCCATTTTCCCTCCCCGGTGTCATGTGACTTGTTAGTGTTACAAGGTCTCAGGTATGAATGGGGAGCAGGTGTGTTAAGTTTGGTGTTATCGCTCTCACACTCTCTCATACTGGTCACTGGAAGTTCAGCATGGCACCTCATGGCCTGAAAAAAAGAATTGTTGCTCTACATAAAGATGGCCTAGGCTATAAGATGATTGCCAACACCCTGAAACTAAGATGCAGCACGGTGGCCAAGACCATACAGCGGTTTAACAGGACAGGTTCCACTCAGAACAGGCCTCGCCATGGTCGACCAAAGAAGTTGAGTGCACGTGCTCAGCATCATATCCAGAGGTTGGCTTTGCAGAATAGACGTATGAGTGCTGCCAGCATTGCTGCAGAGGTTGAAGGGGTGGGGGGTCAGCCTGTCAGTGCTCAGACCATACGCCGCACACTGCATCAAATTGGTCTGCATGGCTGTCGTCCCAGAAGGAAGCCTCTTCTAAAGATGATGCACAAGAAAGCTCGCAAACAGTTTGCTGAAGACAAGCAGACTAAGGACATGGATTACTGGAACCATGTCCTGTGGTCTGATGAGACCAAGATAAACTTATTTGGTTCAGATGGTGTCAAGCGTGTGTGGTGGAAACCAGGTGAGGAGTACAAAGGCAAGTGTGTCTTGCCTACAGTCAAGCATGGTGGTGAGTGTCATGGTCTGGGGCTGCATGAGTGCTGCCAGCACTGGGGAGTGTACTGTGACATGTACTGTGACATACATGAAGCAGAGCATGATCCCCTCCCTTCGGAAACTGGGCCGAAGGGCAGTATTCCACCATGATAACAACCCCAAACACACCTCGAAGACGACCATTGCTAAAGAAGCTGAGGGTAAAGGTGATGGACTGGCCAAGCATGTCTCCAGACCTAAACCCTATTGAGCATCTGTGGGGCATCCTCAAACGGAAGGTGGAGGAGTGCAAGGTCTCTAACATCCACCAGCTCTGTGACGTCGTCATGGAGGAGTGGAAGAGGACTCCAGTGGCAACCTGTGAAGCTCTGGTGAACTCCATGCCCAACAGGGTTAAGGCAGTGCTGGGAAATAATGGTGGCCACACAAAATATTGACACTTTGGGCCCAATTTGGACATTTTCACTTACGGGTGTACTCACTTTTGTTGCCAGTGGTTTAGACATTAATGGCTGTGTGTTGAGTTATTTTGAGGGGACAGCAAATTTACACTGTTATACAAGCTGTACACTCACTACTTTACATTGTAGCAAAGTGTCATTTCTTCAGTGTTGTCCCATGAAAAGATATAATAAAATATTTACAAAAATGTGAGGGGTGTACTCACTTTTGTGAGATACTGTAATTTTACTTGGCCCACTGTGTTAGTAAATTATTCAAATATGATTAATTTGGAGAAGAATTTTTTTCAAGTCATGTTATTGAAATTTGATTTATAGATGTCACAAAGATGCTGTAAATAAATCATATTTAAAAATTATTACCTAGGAGGAAAGTAATGGCTTAAACCAATAAAAATACAGTATGTATCCAAAATTACCAAACAGTTTTCAGTCAATCTTGACAAAAGGGTAAGCCATGCCTCTTTAGAATGTATAAACATTTTTTTCCCTTCATGTGTAGATAGTCAATGCCTTGAGGATTTCAGAAATGTGTCGTCTAAGCTAACTTAGTTAAATATAGCCAGTCAGCGTTAGCAACCTAGCAATACTTACCACAACTTAGCTACCATGACTTCTAGGGAGGCAAAGCAGACCTCATTTATATGAGTTTTTGCTTACTCCAGTGTATCGAAACATTTTAGTGAGGTAGGGCCAGGGGCGCTCATCCTCAAATACCACTGCAGTCATTTGTCTTATTCATATTCAAACACACACAGGTAGCTACAGGCTAGCATTTACTACATTGTGTAGCATGAGAACGTCATTGCAGATGACGAACTGACATTATTCTTGACGTTTTTTTCCTACATCGATGAACTTGATTGGGTGCTTTAAAGTGAAATAAATACAATAATGTACTATTGATGTAAGTAATACAGGTAATGCCCCCAAAACTTAAGTGTAGTAACTAAGTATTTCCAACTGTGTATCATGGTTATGGGGATTTTGTTTTATTAATAGCATAAAAGCTTAGACAAGGTGTAAATGTATATTTTAAATAAATAAATAAATAAGTAAATAAGTAAGTAAGTAAGTAAGTAAATAAATAAAACAGTCCCAGTATATCGGAATTAAACCCTGTATAAACGCTATGGCAATGTGAGGAGACTGCTAAATAAATAAGTAAGTAAGTAAATAAATAAATAAATGAAACAGTCCCAGTATATTGGAATTAAACCCTGTATAAACGCTGTGGCAATGTGAGGAGATTGCTAGCAGGCGCCATGGCTGTGATGTCACCTGCGCTCGCGCCTCTACGGCTGTGTGGGGAGTGTCCCAGATCCGGATGGCGCTATGTTTAACAGCGTAGCTGGAAGAGAGACAGAGAGAGAGAGAGAGACGCTTCCCGACCTATTAACGGACCTAAGAGTGTTTTTTTTCGACTGGACTTGGATAGGCCTGGTAATGTATATTTAACGTAACACCTACTTGTGTAAAACTTTCCTACCGCTGCTACCGGAACTTGGTTATAGGAGACAGCGATGCGTTAAATCTTTGCCAAACTTCATTTCTCCGGTTAGCGCGTGAACAGAGCAGCGCCGATGTTCAGGATTTACCTGGTTGCTGCACTGTTTCATTGCCTTCAAGGTGAGCTGTTTTATGACTAAATGTATTGTTTAGGAGCGACACAATGTGCTAATAAGTCTCTATAATGTATAACTGAATAGGGAACTATAGCTAATGGCTGAACTATAATGACAAGTTTTTGAAGGGAAGTTCAGTGTCTACTTTATGCTGTAGTATGAATTTAATGGAATGTATAGTATCTCAGTGTGCATGGGATTGACTGATTTACCAAAAGAACCACCTGCTAAGAAAAAACAACAACAGAAACCATCACAGAAATTCTAATGGTTTCCACTACAAATACCATCACAAACCAACAGCTAACCATTAAAACCATTACCATTACTGGTCCTTAATGGTATCCACTAGACATAACTTGCCACCAACAGAAGGCAACAAATGACCAGTAGAGACCCACAGGGGCCATTACAATCCATTAAAACCAATACAATTCCCCCCAAAAAACATTACATGAAAACTATGAGGGTTTTCTACTTTTTTTTTTTTTTTTTTTTTTTTTCAGCAGGGCTGTTGATGATAGTGTTAGGGTTTAGTTAGGGTTAGTAAATCACATGGCAGAAAGAACACCTCACATTTGAATCAGATATTTATGTTGTTTGTGTTGTTGAACTCCAATTTTTCTATATGTCTATCATATTACCAATTATTATATTTTGTTATTTTATACTATGCACTCATGTCCAATCCCAATTTGTCCATTGTTTTCTTGAAAATCCTCCATCCCATAAAATAGACACCAAGGTTGTAGATAACTTATTTCCGCCTTTTCAGGAAATTCCCATTTACAAGACAATAGAAACTTTTTTTTTTATAGTTGATGACAGTTTTGCCAAGAATGTATCACATTCCAATCTACATTGTTGAGCTGCTTGCACTTCTGTAGTGAACGGAAGTCGGTTGAAGTTGACAGACACGTGTTTAATCAATACACATTTAAGATACAATAAAATACTAGCAAGTGGAGAACAGTAAACCACTAGGCTGTGACCCTAACAAACACATTTTTTCACTAGGAAAATGTTGCTCAAGCAGATAGTAGCTGGCAAAACTCAGTCAAGTGTGTTGCTTTGTTTCTAGCATGCACTCCCATACTGACGTGATTGTCGTGTTTTGGTGGTGGGTATAAAGGGGTCATTGTAAAAGGCCAGTAATAGCAGGGTCTGTGCTGGAGGGCTCTCACAGGTGATGGATATCCTGTTAGTTCCTGATTGTGTTTGTAAGTGAAGGCCTTTTGTTCCTCACAAAAAAAACTGACTGCTCTTCAAATCCTCACAGGAAACCCATTTCCTCATTTTGCTCACCGAGTGGTCTTCAGCAGCAGGACCAAGAGTTATGATGCCATCCAAGAATAGAAGTTGTTTATTTATGTTGGCTTCAGGGTGACGTTGTCGCTTGACCTCTGGCTCCAAAGTTGTCTTAATTGTCAAAGGAAGATAGTTTGGATTCCATAGAATTTTGTCAATCCTCAAGGAGACAGTTGGCTTTAATGGTTTGGGTTAATAGCCTTGATCAAGAGGCCAATGGTGGAAGTCTTGCAGTTGTGAAATTTGAACAGACAACTTTACAGGCACAAGCACAGAAAATTCACCACTTCAGTTATTTATGACTTTAGTATCTAGATAATGACATAAATATAGCAGGGATCTTTTTCTTCTTGATCTCAGTCCCTACAAATTTCAGTGACACCTTGAGCTAGATGATTGATTAGATTTCTTTTGAATGTGCTTTAATTCAATTGTAGTTTTGTTTAAGATGAAAGGACTTTACAAATAATTTAGTCTTCTCATGTTTTTTTTTTTAGGTTCTGATGAAGTTTCTCCCCGGATAGTGCATCACCCGTCTGATGTGGTGGTGCGTGTGGGGAGTCCTGCCACACTTTCCTGCCGAGCTGAAGGAACCCCAGAACCATCCATCCAGTGGCTCCGCAATGGCATCCCTCTAGATCCTGAGAAGATGGAGGGCCAGTCACGGCCCATCATCCTGCCTGAGGGTAGCCTCTTCTTCCTCAGTGTGGTGACTGGGAAAAAGAGCCAGTCTCATGAAGCAGTGTATTCCTGCCTAGCCCGAAACAGTGCAGGCACTGCAATCAGCAGGAATGCCTCTCTGCATATTGCAGGTAATAAAGTCTGTTGCTTTATTTCTATTTAATGCTTATAGCATATCAGCTTTTATCTAGTGTGGTTGTGACCTGGATGAGCGACAACCTTATTAAGACAAAAAGCGTTTTTTGTTGTGCTCTTAGTGGGATGCCTCATTGTCTAGGAGTTTGTAGTCCATTTTCATGCTCATGTGAGACATGACAGAAATCGATGAGCTGGAGCAGTATCATTTACTATTCAAACAGGCTTTAAGCTTAGACTCTTTGTCTAAAAAAGCCATGCGGAAGCCTCAGAAGATCATCAGTGAGATTAGTCGGGGTCAGGTGTCAAAGTTTGCCCTCCTCCCTCAAACAAACACTGCAGTAATTGAGCAGTAACAGCTTGTTGTCTTTGGCGCTCAAACATGCAGCTGTTCAGTGCATTCCACAGTACAGACTCGACTGAGACATCAGAGCGGCATTCACTGCTAAAATATCAGGGCTAGTGAAGTGCAGTAGGTGTTCATTTTCTATTAGTGAATGCTAAAGCAGTAACTATAAAAGCAAGAACACTGTACACTGAATTCACTTATTTGTCTTCCACGTATCCTGGTAACCAGTCCCTCCAGGATTTTGTGATTTTGCAATCGCAGAAACTCTTCAATGTTCCTTTTTTTTTTTGCTCAGATTTTTATTGAATGAAAAGAGAAGGCAGACACAATATTTGAAACAACAATCAGAAACATGTTTGTTCAGAATTTTCAGAAGAGGAAAAAATAACTCAGTAAATAAAAAATAAATAAAACCGCAATATTCGGAGGAGCTTGCAATTTTTCAAAATTACCGCAGATGTGGGCCAAGACGCATCGTGTGACGTCATTGCAACGCCCTCTTCGATTCACGTGTGCCGAACACAAGTACAGCTAAAAGGTCTCATTTACCAACAAACATAATTGCGATATACCGTGCAAAGCAATTTCATGCAATTGCAATATTGCGAATTGAAGTAGTTTTGCCCAAAAAAAAGCACAAAACTCGCAAATTTTGAAAAAAGCCGCAGCAAAATCAAATATTTTGGCCGCAACAATCACAAAACCTCTCGCTACCACTTTTGTATTTTATTGAATCTTAAGCTGTATATTGTAACGAAAGCCCATTTGACATTTGCCCAAAGAGTATGATTTCTAATAGGGTGGTAGGTGGTATAAAATTAATTTTATAAGATTAATTTTCTAATTAATTTACTGTATTCTGCTTGATACCTAAAACATGTGCATTTCTTTATAAGAGACGCTAATGAGTTCGTTTTGATTTGAAGCTCTGCGTGAAGAGTTTCGTGTGCAGCCCAGTGACGTGGAGGTAGCTGCAGGTGAGGTGGCAGTAATGAACTGCAGCCCACCTGTGGGACATCCTGAACCTAACATCACCTGGAGGAAAGATGGCGTCCTCATCAACACCACAGATGAACACTACACTGTGAGACTTGATTTGCTGAGTCGAGTGCAAAGACTGTGTTCGTTTTCTTATCAAGCTAATGTGTAGGAGGAAGATGATTAACAAACCATGCCATGGCAATTTTGCTGTTATAGTTCCATATCTCTAATTTCTGAAGTACAGCATAGCAAAGCTATTTTGGTGATTATGCCACATTCTTGTCATTCTTTATTGCTCAGGGGCTCAATGGGAAGTTGATAATAGCTCCAGCCCGGAAGCAGGACTCTGGAGTTTACATCTGTGTGGCCTCAAACATTGTTGGAGTCAGAGAAAGCAGAGCAGCCAGATTAACAGTTCTGGGTGAGCAATGTTGATATACAGTTACTGTTATGTAAACTTACAGAAGGAGGCAGGATGCATGTGCAGGGGAAAAGTCAGTTTATTAGGAACACTTATATTCAAAAATAATGGAACTGAAAACGAACCATAATCCATCAAACGAAAAAGCAATAATCCAAAATGAGACAATCCAACAAAATTAAGGCAGTAATCCACAAAGAAGTAGTCCATTGGTTGGTAATGCAAAAAAGGAGAGAAACACATGAACAAACTAAAAACAGAAAGGAGTAAACACATGTCGCTAGGCTGTGGTATGGGAACCACGAACATTGAGCTAATGACTAAGAACTAGGAACATAGAACTATGGTCTGGGAACCATGAGCTAGGGGCAAGAGAAAATGAGAAGGAAGCTGGCATACAGCACATGCTGAGTCAAACTAAATCTACTCTAATACTCCGCAAGGAAGCGGAAATGGAAGGGGGTTTAAATACACCAACACATTAAAGACAAACGACGTTAAACACAGAACACCTGGAACTAATAATAAAACAATAAACAGAAAGCCAATGACAGAACGGGGGCAGAGACATGACATAAACTGGGGAACCAATAAACATAAAGGAGGCAGAGACATGACGTAAACCAAAACACAAGCACATGGTAATATACAGGAGGCGGAGACATGACGTAAACCAAAACACAAGCACATGGTACTACAAACAAAGCGAGAATCTATGAATGTAAAGTCCAGCGGGTTTTTGATAATAAAGCTCGCGCTACACTTCTTGGTAGCGCGAAGCGTGGAATGCGGAAATGCGCTACTCGCTAGCCTCTGCTAGCAGCGTAGCGAGAGAGAGACTCTAACAGTTACACTGCTTTTTTTATTTATTTATTTATTTATTTATTTACAGCAAAATTGTACAATCTTGTACAAACAACCTGTATTATTAATTTGCAGTAATTTGCACTAATATTTTGATACATTCGTATACATTATGCATGCTTGATACCATGCCTTATATGTTTTGGTATGAGCTATAGTAAAAATATAATTATACAGGCTAAATTAACAGCTTTACAGATACTGTATTGACCATGTTACTGAAGAAGTAGTTTAGGGTTTATTTCGTTAAATTGGGTGTGTGGTATGTGAATGCTAGTTAAATTAGATCTGAGGTGAACATAATTTTTAAGGAAAATTAGCTAATAAGTGACATGGAATTGTACTTCCATCTTTTGTTATGTTCTCACTAGGCCAACGTGACTTATTACATGGTATGCATTCAACTTTAAAACTGAGGATTCTAATAAGAGCATTTTGGCCAGACAGCAGGGCTGCCTGATCTGCAAGTTGATTTAATTTTAATCCGCAGGTTAAAAAAAACTAACTACTGATAGTGAACTACTAGCTTCCTTTCCATACTTCCTCCAGATCTGAATCTATAGCCAATATCAGAGAAATTCCACACAATTCCAACTGATGTGTTTATAGACACTTAAAATACAGTACTTACCACACATTGACTGGATTATGAAGGACTAGTTTCTATGTCCTTAGCAATAAAAACTTCTCATCTAAATAAATTAAAGTAAATTTGAAGAACAGATTCAAATTCTTCACCAATGTTACATTAGAAAAGCATAAACTCTACTAAAATTATGAAATTAAAAGTACAAGAAAGAAGGTGTCTGCTGGAAATCACACACTGCTTAAAGCCCCTTTCACCAAGGAACTTGAAAAACAGCTAACTAACAACAAATTTATTCTTAATCTCTCAAATGTTAGAACGATAATAACTATTAGGTTTCATTCTTGCTGTCACAATTTTTAAAGTTTAGATTTGTTAGGAATTTAGATCAATTACTTGAACCTGTCTAATGCAAAAAAAAAAAAAAGTTGCCTTATGACTTTACAGACATATTATTATAGAGAAATGTATTGATGTAGTGTTGCAGAAAGTCAAAAGTATTAGGTGAAAGAAAACCCAAGTACAGATACTTAAAAAATAGACTTAAGTGCAGTAGCAAAGTAATTGTACTTTGTTACTTCCCATTTCTGTAAAAAAGCTGATGTAATTTTGTAAAATCTAGTCTTCCTTTTCTAAAATATATAATGAGATACAATTGAGGTCATAAGTTTACATACACCTCGCAGAATCTGCAAAATGTTAATATATATATATATATATATATATATATATATATATATATATATATATATATATATATATATATATTTTTTTTTTTTTTAATAAGAGGGATAATAAAAATTGCATTTTGTTTTTTATTTAGTATTGCCCTGAGTAAGCTATTTCACATAACAGATGTTTACATATAGTGCACTCCACTAATAATGGCACCTTTGGTAAATATGAGCAAAGAAGGCTATGAAAATTGTCTATATTGTTTAACGTTTTGATCCTTTGTTCAAAAACTTCACAAAAATACTCTCATGTATATCAAACAACTGCAAACACAACACTGGTTTATCAAAAAAATATCTTTGTTAAATATATGTGTTCAACAATTATTGGCACCCCTATGAATTCATATGAGAAAAATATATTTGAAGTATATTCCCACTGATATTTTACATTTTTAGTACACCAGGGTGACTAGGAACAGGAAATTGTTCAACCATGACTTCCTGTTTCACAGGGGTATAAATATGAGGTAACACATAGGCTAAATTCCTCTAGTCATTCATAACAAGGGGTAAGACCAAGGAATATAGCTGTGATGTGTGGCAAAAGGTTGTTGAGCTTCACAAAATGGGAAGTGGCTATAAGAAAATAGCACAAGCATTGAAAATGCCCATTTCCACCATCAGGGCAATAATTTAGAAGTTCCAGTCAACTGGAAATGTTATGAATCAACCTGGAATTGGATGCGTGTTTATATTGTCTCAACGCACTGTGAAGAGGATGGTTCAAGTGGCCAAAAAATCTGGTGTAAATTGTTATCATTTTGTGTAAAAAACTTTTTTATTTTCATTTAGTACTGCCCCTCAGAAGCTACATAAGATATTTACATGTTACATTTACATTTACATTTACAACTTTAATGCATGTTTGTCAAATTTAATAAACTTAGCATTGTGCTATTTTGTATTTTTTCAAAAAAGTGCAATATTAAAGCAGGACATTAAAGTGACCTCCTGTGTCTCTACTCTCCAGAGAAGCCAGTGATACTGCATGAACCCCAGGACGTTTCTGTGAGCTTGGGAGAGTCTGCACATTTCTTCTGTGAGGCTAAGGGTGACCCGATGCCCACGGTGGAGTGGAGCAGAGAACAGGGGCCTTTACCCAATGGCAGGTTAGAGACACAGCATGACAGTTTACACACTGAGCTCCACTAGCATTTTGGTGGTACTTATAGTGAAACTTTTCTTAGTGTTTTTATACACATGGCAACAGACCAGGAAGTGTGGCTATGATGTCTATGAAGTCTATGATGATTGTCTTACTAGTCAAACAGTTTTATAAGTCTTCTTTCTCTCTTGTGCATTGGTATTAGGTATTTGATTAATCCAGACCAGAGTCTTCAGATCCACTATGTGACGTTACAGGATGCAGGAAGGTACACCTGTACTGCGGTCAATGATGTAGGCGAGTCTAAAGCCAGCGCTCAGCTCTTCGTGGAAGGTAAATGTAATCATCGTAAACCATTGCATATATTGTGCATATAGTGCATTTACAATAAGATACATGTTAAGCCTTGGCCGTCCTTTTATATCTCTGGTTGTTAGTGCACCAGTGGTTTCTTTCTTTTTTCAGGACATTCCATATTGTTGTATTGTTGTACACCCAATGCTTGTGCAATGGCTCTGATTGATTTTCCCTTTTTTCTCATCTTCAAAATTGCTTTTCTCCCATATACGGCTCTCAGATCTTCATGTTGGTTTATCCTTTCTAACAACAAATGCAGTTTTCATAGGCGAAACCCATGTCTCAAACCAACAGTAGACACTCAGACTTATTAATTATACAGTTATTAAAGCTATTCATTAAACAATCAATCTAACAGGGCATACCTGGGCAACAAGTAACACTGGTCAGTCACATGTTCCAATATTTTTGATCCCTTGAAAAATGGGTGGGTTCAAAGTGGTTCAATACATCTAGATGTAAATATCAGGAAATGAAAGCTGAAATTCTCATTTATCATCTCATATTCATCTCTGAGGGGACTGAATCTGTGTTTATGATTCAGTCACGGTGCATTCGTGTGATTTTGTTTGCGCCTATGTTTTTTGTGATATGAATATACCAATGTACTAATGTAGCACTACTGCTAATGTTCATTGTTCATTCTACCTGGAAGAATAATTACAGGCCAATTAGGATTTAAATGCATTTGTATGTATGTAAAGGTTATTGTACTGAAAGGATTATATCTGTTTTTGTACCTGAAAAACAGATATAATACTGTAACTTAAAACTTAACATCCATTGAGTGACTTTGCAATTAAAATTAAATTAACAGTAATTAACAGTGCAATACCAATACTGTTGGTTATGTATATTGCTTTTATATATTATGATAATTTGTTTATATAACATGATTATGCTCAGTATACTGTATGTTATAGCACAGTATATTTTTCTGAGTGTATAAGTTCCTAAATTCTTGAGATTTTGGTAGTATTTCCTAACACTGTATCTCTACTGTTGCTCCAGGTACAGATAGCAGCAGGCAGAAGGACCTGCATAAAGAATTATCTGCTCTGCGCATAAGTTTAGAGAATGTCACTGTTCTGAGAACTGCATCTAACGTCTCACAAGTCACATGGAAGGTAATTTGTACATTATGTTACTGATTACACTGCAGGTATCTCAGATGCAGTGTGCTAGGAGTAAAATTTCATGCCATTTAGGAAAGTACATATTGCTAAACTGTAAGTAAGGAAACTCTAAAACCTGACTTATTTGTATGTGTATATTTTGAAAGTCGTCTTTTGTCTCTCTTTGCTAGCTTCAGTCATCATATCAACAACTACACTACCTGGATGGCTTTGAGGTGCTGTACCGCTCTCTCCTGCCTGCCAGTTCTGATTGGACAGCACTGAAAGTGGCCCACCCTGCACTCCAGACCCACATCGGTCCCCTAAAGAGGGGGTACAAATATGAATTTAAAGTCCGGCCTTATGGGAGTGATCTTTATGGCAGAGAAAGTAACACGAGGCACTTGAGAGTCCCAGAGACTGGTAGGTTCACACTAATGAATAATGGCACACTGATGGATAGTGGATTTATAAATAAAGTGTTCTATAGATATTAGTAATAAAGAATGGTGTTACATCATATAATTAACTGATTAGTTGTCCACACTGAAAGACTGATATTTCTGATTCATGTGTTCATTCTTGTTTATTACTTAACAGCTACTGACCCAAGCCATCTTTTTTGTTTTTGCCGCAATAAAACTGTAAAATGTGATTCATTATATCTTATTATTATCTCATGTACAATCTGAACAGTTATTATGAATGTTGAATGTGTACACAGGTATGAGAGCAAATAAGAGAGGGAGGGAATGTGCCAGGGAGTAATTAATTTTTTTTTAATTATTTATATAAAATCAGTAAACATAAACCCATTTTAGTAACACATTATTTCAAGGTAGCTCTCAGGACAAAATGAGAATAGAGAAGTGATTTATGTTCTTTAGTCAAACAGAATCATATATTTAAATGTTTGATACTGGAAAAAAGTTTTCTGGCATTATTTCACTTGCAGTTTAAAAAGAGTTTAATAGCTATATTGAAATGTTCCCAGTTCCCAGTGCTCCTCCTCAGGATGTGTCTATAACAATGCCTGCTGAACACAATGACACGGCCCAGCTGAGCTGGGAGCCTCCGCCTCATGAGGCTCACAATGGGATTATTCAGGGATACCAGGTAACGCACACACACACACACACACACACACACTAGTTTTACTATACTTTTGTATAACCGTCTTGGTCAGGAAATCTAATTTTAGTAGTAATGCTTTGCCTACCCCTAACCTTCCCATTTTTAGCTTTTCTACAGAGTCACTAAGGTGACGGTGGTTATTACCAAGTTAATATATTAAGCTTCTTGTGGCCATAGAATACACAAAATACAACACAAAATACAACTATTGTATTTCAAAATGAGTGATGTTCTGGTGTACGGTGGCATAGTGGTTAGCATATTTGCATCACACTTCCAGGGTTGGGGTGCAATTCCCTCATCTGCCCTGTGTGCGTGGTGTTTGCTCCAGGTACTCCGGTTTCCTCCCCCAGTCCAAAGACGTGTTGTAGGCTGATTGGCATATCTCAGTTGTCTGTAGTGTGTGAATGGGTGTGTGAGTGTGTGTGTGATTGTGCCCTGAGCTGGGTTGGCACCCCGTCCAGGGTGTCCAGGCTCCCTGTGACCCTGTACAGGATAAGCGATACAGAACGTGGAAATTTCATATAGTGATTGTGGGATTACCTTGGACAAGAATTTAAATATGTGCGTCTGTACTGAGAAAAGAACAAAATAGTACTTTCCTCATTTTTAATGAAAACCTAAGGGCAGTTGTTGGAACAGTCACTAAATGTTTATACAGTTATTTTGTAGAACCTGTTCAGTTTGGTAAAACTGCAGAAGAGCTTTAGTACTGTAAAACTTTCTCTGAGGTCTGTCTCAACACCCAGCTTCCATCATAAGTGGGTGTTTGTTCTTTTCTTGGTACAGGGAGATGTGCTGAAATTATTATTCGTATTAATAATCTAAGATAAGATATGAAATGCTGGAGTGTTCCTTTAATACACATGTACAATTATATCATATTCACTGCAGTACAAATAAATGGAACATACCATTGATTTTTTCAGCTCAGCAAATACTTATTAATGTCAGACTACTTATTGACAGTATGAATGTACAGTAAATATGGCATATAATATAAATGAATATGCAATATGGCATAACAATATTTAATAAAGGTATCAAAAACATACCTACTCAAAAAGTTTGTAGCCAGGGATCCCTTTAAATGTACAAAAAATTCAGTGGACCACTTCAGAACAGATTTCTTTTACAAACATAATTCAACTATTCAAACATCAAGCGCATTATTTATGTGTACAATTACAGTTTTGGCTGTTTAACTGGATACACAGATTTTTTATATAATGTTTTCCACTCATAGATCGCGTTTTACTAATATTGTAATTCGACAAGTTATTTGTAGACCTAATGACTTGAACTATTCAATTCAAGTGACCAGTGAAACAGGCTCATAACCATAGGAACTCAATATAATGGCTTGTAAAGACATAGATATGGAAAATGTTTGTGTTGTATCTTGGATCTACATTTTATTGTGTGTTTCAGGTGTGGTGTGTGCAGGAAGAAGAGCAGCAATATCTGAACTGGACAGTGGACAGTGGCACACACACTCTGGATATCAGGCCACTGCAGCCTGGCAGGGTGTACTGGCTCCGAGTGGCAGCGGTAAACGGTGCCGGAGTCGGAGTTCAGACTAATCCATACAAACTGCTCATAGGTACTGTGTATACCCTGCGAAGTTCACATTTAAGTTGTTGGGTTTCCATCCACCTGGCTTTATACAACAAATTTGGCTTAAAAGTCTAAATGGGAAAAATACAAATAGAAAACTTCACTTTTAGTCAAGTGAAGTGGAAACACTTGTATCAGTAAAGAGAAGATTTTTCAAATGAAGAAATATTTCTCTTTGTTCAGTTCCTCCATGTACTGAAACATTTGCAAACATACTTTAGCACCATCAAATAATCATTGTTAATCTAGATGGATGTTATTCTCTCTCTCTCTCTCTCTCTCTCTCTCTCTGACTTTTTCTCTGTCTCTTTGGCTCCCTCTCTCGCATGTCTCTCTCTTTCTCAGAGTCAAAGCAGGAATCTACTCCTCATCACGAAAGTTCACTGAGCATGTCTGATGTGTTGGCGTTGATGAGGGAGCCAGTGTTTATCGGAAGTGTCGGCGCCCTCTTGTGGTGTGTAATGATGGTTACAGCTGCTTGTCTGTATAGGAAATATGTCAGACCTGCCAGTCTGAGAGGAGGGCATCACAAACCAGGTTAACATCAAATCTTAGACATATACCACTGCATTTTGTTCATTTAACCAAATGTTAAGTTGTCATGGTAATGTTTCTTGTTTTTGTTTAGGTTTATATAGACTTGCTAGTGAGGATCTCATCATCAAGCACAGGTATAAGAAGATTTGTTTTTTTATGTTTTAAACTCAGTTAAAATCTAGTTGTGTCACTGAAAGTTAGACAGAGGTTTATAGTTTGTTCAGCACTTTTCCATGCTCCTGATTAGGATGGCAGCGCCTGATTCTCCATGGATGTCAGGAGCTTGGAAGCCTGACTTGGTTGGTGAACAGTGCCAAAGCCTGTGGACACAAAACCAGGAGAAGCCAGATTTCAGGAGGACCAGTGAGTCAGAACCAATTAAATTTGAGCTAGACTCACCTTCACTCCGAAGACAGGGTTATCCTGCTGGGAGAGCAAAAGTCTGATTCTCAGCTATGAATCTGTGCAGTTCAGTCCAAGTCAGAGTGAAATTAATACTACTGGTTCACTTTTTTATTTAAATGGGTGGTGGAAATGCAGGTCAGAGTTTACAGATGTCAGTCGATCAACAAATGGGCACAGCTAGGCAGAGAGAATAGTCAAAAAACCAACAAACCAAAGTCAGAATTGGGGTACGAAGGAAACTCGAGGGAAAAGCACATAGATCCTGTCTGAGACCAGATGTTTTGCTTCACAGTTGTATGCAATTTCTGGGTTCACACCCCAAACAAACCAGAGTAAACACAACAAAGTTCAAATCCAAATAGGTTAATGTTGCCTATAAGAAAGCACTCTTGAACTTTGCAGACATCATGAGCAGCAGATTTAGTGTATATGATCCTTATGTCCCTCTTTCTTTCCAAACATTAATTAAGCTTTCACTAAATAGATGTTCCATTTAAACTGAGCTGTAAAATGGTTTACCTTATTCACTGTCATTGATATTACTTGTGGATATCCATGTGACAAAATCATTTTCTTAGCATAGCATAATTTTATTCTTCACCTTTAATCTAACATTCTCCTAGGGCATGTCCGTATTCATAAGGACAAAACCCAGATTCTGCTGAAGTCTAATCCCGGCAGTCACTGTTAATTATGACCAGCATTGGCTTAATATAATATAAACGTGTCCTCTGTTTTCTCCCTGTCCTCTCAGCTCTACCCATAACAGCAAATAAAGACTCATCTGTACCAATAGTGCCAGACAACTGTGGCGTCTACGGCACCTTCTATGTGGATCTGAGTGGTAACAATATGAAAACCTTTAACAGCCCTGGACGATGTCCCAAAATGCCTCAGTGCCACACACAGCAGCACAACGCAGAGACGATACGCATAACTCAGCCTGCTGCCAAGGCACCCGTCACCAACGAACGGCAAGTACTGCCATGGAAACGGGCCCTTCCTGCCCAGCCCAGTATGGGTGTTCGAAAGGGGTCCTGGGAGAAGAACTTCAAAAGAGGTGAGATAATTAAACGGTGATGTGGCAGTAATAGATGATGTGAGATTTTCTCACAATATACAGTTAGTACATACTGTAATATTTAGCCTTCTTAAGACACATTGCACGTAGAAAATCCAGGTGGGTGCCAATACTTTTATTAACATTTCCAGCTTACTTCCACATGCATGATCTGTTTTTTATAAGCCTACTGTAACAAGTGCACTTTCCTGTCAAGACTTGTTTATCTGAATATGACACTAATGAGTGTAAATACTTTAAAACATGTAGTACCTTATTATCATGGCTGTTTCTGAACATTTGGGGAGAAGACATTTTACTCAGAGGCCCCCACACACACTCCAATCATATTATGTTATATGCAAGAATGAACATAATACTATATTATTTGGATAAGGGTAAAACATTTTAAGAAACAATAAAATAAAAACAACTTAAAAAGATACTAGATACTAGCTAGGTCTAGATACTAGGAAGCTAGCCACCAATATTTTTCCATTTCAATTACGTCAACAAACGTAAGAATGAAAGAGGACAAATCTAGTTATCCGTCCATTTTCCATACCACTTAACCTACACAGGGGAGCCTGGAGCGTATCCCAGGGAACTAGACAGGGGACACCCTGGACTGGGTGCCAAACCATCGCAGGGCACAATTGCATACACACTATGGACAATTTAGACTGCCAATCAGCTTACAACACATGTCTTTGAAACCGGGGGAGGAAGCCGGAGTACCCGGAGGAAACCCCCGAAGCACTTGGAGAACATGCAAACTCCGCGCACACAGGGCGGAAGTGGGATTCGAACCCCAAACATGCTAACCACTAAGCCACCGTGCCCCCAACATATCTATCTTAACAAGTAGAACTCCTTTCAGACATTTGACCTTGCAATGACCTTGACCCTGTTTGGATCAATTCCAGAATCTGATGAGTTCATCAGTTGGTTACCATTCTAATTCCACATAAATTCTACCAACATTCAACCCTTCGTTTTTGAGATATCGCGCTAACAAGTATCTCAGATATACAGACGGAGGACATAATCCATCCATCCATCCATTTTCTGTACCGCTTTTCCTACACAGGGTTGCGGGAAGCCTTGAGCCTGTCCCAGGAGACTTGGGACACAAGGCGGGTGACACCCTGGATGTGGTGCTAGCCCATCGCAGGGCACAATCTCACACACACTCACACACCCATTCACACACCATGGACAATTTGGAAATGCCAATCAGCCTACAACGCATGTCTTTGGACTGGGGGAGGAGACCAGAGTACCCAGAGGAAACCCCCAAAGCATGGGGAGAACATGCAAACTCCACGCACACAGAGCAGAGGCGGGAATCTAACCCCTAACCCTGGAGGCGCGAAGTAAATGTGCTAGGGGCCTTAAGCCGCTAGTTATACCGCTTATAGCAAGAAACTGCCCTTCTTATAGTACATTTAACACTTATAGAATCTTATTGTATGTGACAATTTCTTAGTAAAAATAACAGCAATTTGTTAAAATGTGACTTTAAGTGGTAACAAAGTAAGGTAATGGTATAACTATAATTACATAAGGTTGTGGCTTATAACTTCTTATCAATTATTTGTTACAATGTAGTTTAGCTCCTTTTTTAAATATTTTTTGTGCTCGATTGGTCAGTTCTCTACAGCAACTGTCCTGCAGTATTCTAACAAAAGCCTATGGTGACATTATATCACACAGCACTAGCAGGATATAATCATATCATGCATCTCTTCTTTGTATTATTCTTTCTTTCCTTTTTTGTCTTTGAATGATTTCGAAAAAGAAAGGACTCAATGAGTTATCATGAATTTTGTATTTATGCCAGTATATTGGTTTAAATGCTCTCTCCAGAGCTGCATGCAGTGAAGAGTGCTCCATTAGTGCCTATACACCAGCAAGCTCTGATGCTGCGCAACACATCCAACATCCATCAACACAGACTCAGCCAGAATTCAGGTACACTCACATTTAGAACTGCACGATTAGATATTTTACATACTTCTATCTGATATGCAGTACAAGTGAAATACTTATGGTGTTCTGTCCAAGCATGACGTTCATGACATTTCAGATCCCCGTGTAATGGCATGCAGTAAAATACCCCTGATTTCTCCTCTGTATTGTAGGGGGAATGTCTGAAAGCATGAAACCGTTCACTTCTCCCAGGATTCTGCAGTACTCTGCCTCACTGCGTTTGGTGGATATGTTGCCCACTCCTCCCCCTCTGCCTATGGACGACAACCACAGTGTCAGCTCTGAGGAAGGGTGAGAAAAGATCCCTGTCTTTCTCCTCTTAACATAAGAATAATAGATCATTATTATAAATATAGTCAATAGAAAGCTGTATATTTATAAGAAGGTCACTTTACTTTAATCGGAAAAACAGACATAAAAGAGCTAAAATTGCTAGTGTAATGGTAGAAAGTGGTTAGAGATATGATTGGTTGAAGAACAGATTTATTTAATCAAATTATGGATAATTGAAGCGTCATCTGCCCTTCAGGAGTTATAATCAAAGCCATTATTTCTATGCATACTTTTTCAAAAGGTTATTTCATGGCCCCTCCACTTTCTTGCTATGCTACACACACACACACACCTCTGTTCAGAGCTAGCGTACATCATATCCTGCTTCTGGCCATATCTATGCCTGATTACAGCAGGCACCAAGGTTACAGGAGCGCCTGGTGTCTGAGGAAATGAACACAACTGACAAATAGACGAATATACATCAATGGTCTTGAAATAGGATAAAATGGAGGCATGGCAATCTGCTCAGCATATTGGCGAGTCTGATAGTAGAGATGGTAGTAGAGATTGTAAATGAACCATTACTTGAGGAGTGCGTCACGTGGGGCGTGAAGATGTAGAACTTTTATTAGATAAGTAGGGGTGAGATGGTGAAGAGCTTTAAAGTTGGGATAAGTAATTTATAAGTCAGAACATTTTGTTATATTTGAAGAAGGTTTCTTTACATTAATAAAATATTTGCTTAGAGGAAAACGTCCAGTTTCTGTAGAGCCCCGGGGTCTGTAAACAGGATGTTGTTTACCAACATCTAACCAGAAAGGAAGGTCTCTACTTGCCTGTCAGTCATCTTTTTCTCTGTTTCTTATCATTCTGTTTCTCTCTGGGATTAACCCTGCCACTTGGTCACTCTCAGTCAGAGGTCAGATGTGTGTTTTTTTTCGTATCTGTCATATCCTACAGCTATACAGTCCATACAGGATTTCGTGGAGTTTTTTTGTGGTTGTTGCAGCCAAAAATGCTTGATTTTGCTGCGGCTTTTTTCAGAATTTGCGATGCAATTTGCTGAGTTTTTTGTGCTTTTTTTGCGGAAAACTACTTGAATTGGCAAAATTGCATTTGCATGAAATTGTTTTGCACGGTCTTTTGCAGTGATGTGTGCTGGTAAATGAGACCTTTTAGCTGTACTCGATGCACATGAACCGAAGGGGGCTTGTTGTGAGTGCGTGTTGTGATGACGTCACGTGATGCGTCTAGGCCCAAATCTGAGGAAAATCTGAAGTAATTTTGAAAAATTGCAAGCTCCTGTAAATATTTCCTTGAAGTTCTGCGATTGCAAAATCCTGGAGGGACTGGCTATAGACATTAGTAGAGCTTTGAACATCAGTGGTTTCATTTATAAACTCAGTGTCTACACAAAAGATGATGTATGCCACTATTTACACAAATTTAGAAGACCAATCCTGATGGAAGAACATGCAACATGATTCAGATGTATCAACTGCATTGCTGTATTTTTTAATACAAAGCTTCTAATGGTACACTTTTATACATTATGTTGCATATTAAAACACTTCCATTTGAAAGCAGAGGAAGCTCATTCTTAGAATATTTTTGAGCCAACACACTTCCACTTAAACTACACATAGTTTTAAAAAGCCCCAGTACTCACAGGAGAGGATCTGTGACCAGGCCCTGTCATTAAGCATAAATGGAAGAGGAAGTCTCGCTCTTGGCCAGGAAACATTTTCAGCCTACAGCTCACTTTAATGGACTTTGCTGCTCCACTCTACTCATTAGAGAGTCTGGAAGTGTGTCAATTAAAATGCAGCCAGAATTCACAGAGACAAAGGCCACACAGGCCTTAAGGCCAGAAACTAGATTAGAGACAGAGAAGGTGGCTTATGGAGCACCTTCATACGCGGTATGCGTGGATAACAACCCTCAGAAATGTAATGTTATGTTCCAAAACAGAATGTCACCATTAGAGATAACACAGTACCACTATTTTTTTTTTCTAATACCCATTTTTTTCCTACAGGAATACATAAATAGTCATACAAAAACACAGGATTTTTTTTTTTTATTCAAATGAACTCTAAATAAATAAATAAAAATATAAATATATGTCACAGTGTAAATGTGTGTAAAGTTAGACAATTTAAAATAGAAGAACTGTAATTCCAGGATGATACTGATTTATGAAACATATAAGATCACTGTGCAGGCTAAACTTTTCTACTTAAAAAAAACAAAAAAAAAACCCTTATTACAAAATTCCTCTGATATCCGATTCAATATTTTTTTTTCTGATATTGGCCCCGATATTGATACTGGATAACGGCATCTCTAGTCGCTGTTACTGTGCTTGGTGGCATGGTGGTACACAAATAGCATTGCCACCTCACAGTTCCATGGTCCCTGATTTGATCCTAAATTTCTTCCCACGGGGAATTTTCTTCTCTTGCGGAATTTCTCCCTATGTCTACATGAGTTTTTTGAGGTTTCTCCAGGTTTCCTTCAACCTCCAAAAAACTTGCAGGTAGTAAGACTGGCTATGCTAATTTGCCCCTAGGTGTGATTGAGTGTGTGAATGTGTGTGTGTATGGTGCGCTTTGATGGACTAGCATCTCATCCATGGTGTACTCCCCCCTCATGCTTATACACTCCATCCAAGGATAAAGCCTTTACTGAAGATGAATGAATGAATAAATGAATATGAAATCAAAGAACTGTAATTACAGGATGATACATTTTTCTTGAAACATAATAAAATCAATTTGTAGATTAAAAAAACACAACCCCAATTCCAAAAAAGTTGGGACGCTGGGTAAAATGTAAATAAAAACAGAATGCAATGATTTGCAAATCTCATAAACCCATATTGTATTCACAATAGAACATACAAAACATATCAAATGTTTAAACTGAGGAAATGTACCATTTTAAGGAAAAAATAAGGTAATTTTGAATTTGATGGCCGCAACACGTCTCAAAAAAGTTGGGATGGGGGCAAGAAAAGGCTGGAAAAGTAAGTGTTACTAAAAAGAAACAGCTGGAGGAACATTTTGCAACTAATTAGTTGCAATTGGCAACAGGTCAGTAACGTGATTGGGTATAAAATACCGAGAGTATATAAAATAGAGTATCTTAGAGAGGCAGAGTCACTCAGAAGTAAAGATGGGCAGAGGTTCACTAGTCTGTGAAAAACTACGTCTACAAATTGTGAAGAATATCTCATCATCTACAGTACATAATATCATCAAAAGATTCCGAGAATCTGGAGAAATCTCTGTGCACAAGGGGCAAGGGCGAAAATCAATATTGCATGCCTGTGATCTTCGGGCCCTCAGGCGGCACTGCATTAAAAACAGGCATGATTCTGTAATGGAAATCACTGCATGGGCTCAGAAACACCTCCAGAACTCACTGTCTGTGGACACAGTTCACCGTGCCATCCACAAATGCTGGTTAAAGCATGCAAAGAAGAAGCCATATGTAAACATGATCTAGAAATGCCGCCATCTTCTCTGGGTCAAAGCTCATTTAAAATGGACCGAGGCAAAGTGGAAAACTGTTCTGTGGTCAGACGAATCTAAGTTTGAAATTCTTTTTGGAAACCATTTTGGACACCACATCCTCTGGACTAAAGACGAGAGTATCAGCTTGGAATCAGCGCTCAGTTCAAAAGCCTGCATCTCTGATATGCATTAGTGCTTATGGAATGGGCAGCTTGCACATCTGGAAAGGCACCATCAATGCTGAAAGGTGTATACAGGTTTTAGAGCAACATACGCTTCCATCCAGATGACATCTTTTTCAGGAAAGGCCTTGCATATTTCAGCAAGACAATGGACTGTTAAGCAGCAAGAATCCTGTATCAGACATGAAGAACATTCCTCTCCCAAAACTCCAGCAACTGGTCTCCTCAGTTCCTGTATACGGACTGTTGTTAAAAGAAGAGGGGATGCTACACAGTGGTAAACATGGCCCTGTCCCAACTTTTTTGAGACGTGTTGCTGCCATCAAATTCAAAATTACCTTATTTGTTCCTTAAAATGGTACAGTTCCTCAGTTTAAACATTTGATATGTTTTCTATGTTCTACTGTGAATGAAATATGGGTTTATGAGATTTGCAAATCATTGCATTCTGTTTTTATTGACATTTTACACAGCGTCCCAACTTTTTTTGGAATTGGGGTTGTAGATATTTGCCCAATATTCATACCGGATATTGGGTTGATGTCATCTTTTGTCACCATTATTCTATATAATAACAGCTCTTTGGCGAAGTGATTCATGAGAGACTATTAAACAAACCTGCTCTGATATTGTTCTAGGATTTTGCGAATTGATCCTTATTCTAAATTAAAATGACTTTTTTTTACTAAAAGCTGCACAATATTATAGATAATTGATCTTAACAAACTCATTCATTAAACTTGTTTAAAAATGTATTTACCTTATAGAGATTAAAGCGGTCATGTTGAACTGAGCAACATAAGGTGGTCAAGGGTTTTAATTATGGAGCTCAGAAGAAAAAAACTGATTGTAGTTCCAGGCTTATGACTCTCCAGCCATGTGAATTTTCTATGTGTAGCTCTTATAAACTAATTTAATTGCTATAAAATTAAATTAGATTGCCTGGGTCATTGAGGCAGATACATATTAAATAACTGTCACTTTCCTCAGGTCCAGTCGGTCCACTAAGCTGACTGTGGATGCCGGCTCTCTGCAGTCTGTGTGCACAGCATCCGCTGGCTGTCCCTCTCTACACAGTCCTTCCTACAGCTGTCTCTCTACAATCTCCATCCCCATGTCCACTGGTGACCACCAGGACAACACACTGAGCACAAAAATACATGAGCAGTACCTCGAGCTCAGTCCTAAACCATACAGACACAGGTGAGAGAAGCTCACACTTGCATTTCAGCTTACAACATTTTTTTAGTAAATCTTTTAAAGCATCTATATGGGTTTCCTCTTGGTTCTCAGCTTTCTTCTTCTACTTGGAGTGTTCACATAACAAGAAGTGGTACTAGAAAATGCAGGCCGATACACAGCTGCTCACCTTCCGCAATACTGTGGACTTTATATTGTGCATTTTGCACACTGTATATGAAATAAGAAATATGACACCTCATGACTGTGTGTCTGTATCCTCAGGACCCTGAGTGAAACGTCTCCCTCCCTACCTCGGCCATTCTCCCCCACACCCACATTCGGTTACATATGTGGACCGTCTGAGCGTGAGGCGCAGGACGATGTAGATGATGAGCAGGAGTCTCGGGCAGTAGCACTACAGAGAACAGCGCTGATGAGCACGCCCTCCTCGTGCTGCAGCGACTGGGAGGGCTCGCTGTGGAACGGCTGGGGGTCAATGTCTGAGGGAAACACGACGAGTGCGAGGACGAGCATCATAAGCTCTTCAGATGGCTCCTTCATGAACGACGTGAACTACGCTCGCATCATGGCCATGACAGCAGAGTCGATGAGTGGAACTTTATCAGGCAAGTAACTACTGATATCTGTAATTACTGCCATCTGTAACTATGTCAAAATTCCCATATGAATTCCCAAAGAACACCATTTAACAAAACTCCAATACAAGAAGACTTGTTATTAGTTATCAAATTTTTGTTTTAAATTTGTTTAAAACAGTTTTATATTTGACAATACACATATTATGAAAGTTAATAAAAGGAAATTAATTTATTTAGGGCAAATGTTGAATAATCCTAGTACAGGCATATATAGTTATAATAGAACATGCCACATAATGCAACTACTATTAATAATAATATAAGCAGTAGTGGTAATATAATAGCTAGTAGTAGTGGTACTACTACTATTACTACTACTACTATAATATATAATAATAATAATAATAATAATAATAATAATAATAATAATAATAATAATAATAATAATAATAATTAAAGCTGCAAGAAGCATTTTCAGCTTTAAATTTTGGACACATGGTTCAAAAATTGTGACCATAAATGTACTTCCAAATTAGGCCCAAATTTGACCTGATGGTGGTGCTAAAGCATTCGCAGCACTTGGCCCAAATTTGGTCAGAATGTTCCTTAGACCCTCCCCAATCAGTGTGCCAAATTTCACAAGTTTTTACAAGACGGTTCTATGGGCTGCCATAGACAAGAAGAAGAAGAAGAAAACTTAGAATAACAATAGGGTGCCTACGCACTTTCAGTGCTTGGCCCCCTAATAATAATAATAATAAAAACACTAGACCCACATGATAACAGCTAAAATGATAATCAAAATGTCTTTGGTCAATATTGAACATAATATTTTTATTGCACTTTATGATGTAATTTTATTTTTTACTTTTTTTCTTTCTTATTACGTCTATTTCCCTTTAAAAAGATAACTCTTAGTCACATTCATTTACAGTTCATTACACATCCCCAATGAGCGCATTTGCTTTGTGTGTACACTAGATGGCGAAGTGTCATTAGTATTTTTTTTTTCTTTCTACACACTGTTAGATTTCAGATTAGAGGTTATTTCAAGAGGTTTGTGTCATTGCCAATGAGTCATTGAAGAACATTTCACTCTATAATCTCTTCTCTTTATACTGTTCACTACCCGCACATATGATTTACAGTTATTTCCACCATTACACTTATCTCTGTGCCTGCCTTTCCATAAAGCCTCATACAGCACATACAGCATACATCCTCATTCTCATTCCAACTCTGAGATAGCACAGAAAACAGTGTTCTAGAGATTAGACGGCTAATAATTTAGGCTGTATCTTGACGCTTTAGCTGAAGGATGTGTACAGAGGGGGGTTATGGGAACAATAGTGGCTCTCAGGAAATTGAACGGGCGACTTCACCGCGTATTGTGTCACCAGATCAATCACATTTCTCAATGGGGGTGTGCAAAGTTTCCATTTACCAAATTGTTTTTTCCCCCTTTCTCTTTAAAGCAACAGCCAAGAAAATGAAATGGCTCGGGCATCTCTGTTAAAGAAACGAAGATTTTGGCGACTGGTGTAATTTATTGAATTGTTTAGGACCATATCATTTAGGAGGAAATGCAGTAGAGTGTTTTATTTCCTTATGTCTTATCAAGGTTGTTCATATCTTATTGTGTGTGTGTGTGTGTGTGTGAGAACAGATTTCTCCCCTCCCGGGTCTCCGCTGAGTATGCTGTTCCCCCCACGGGACTGTTTCGGGGAGGTGGACCCTCTCGCCGTGTGGGATTGGAGCACAGCCTGGGTGGAGGAAATGGAGGCCCAGTTTCGAGGGTCCACAGAGACGTCCCAGAACACAAAAGCTGAGCTGCCACACAAGAACACCTCACAGAGATGATCACTCGGTCTGCTGCAGTTTGTATCGAAACTACAGTCGTGTAGAGACTTAGTTGTAATCAACAAGAGTTTTTCATCAATACCAACATTTTCACAGTGTATAACAGGCTGCTTATGGTCGCACCATGTTGATGTAAAAAAAAAAATTTTAAAAAAATGCTCTGTACAGGAAACTAGTACTCTAAAATCTACAATGTAAATAAGCCACTTTATTTAATATACAGTATCATGAATGCTGAGATGTAATAGCCATCTGAATAGCACAGGAAATATTGTACAACAGTTTTTAATATGTTTCTCTTGTGTACTTTTGATTATTATTTTTTTATTTTATTTTTAATTTTTTTAGATTTATAGCTCTCTTCTTTTTGTCTGTTCTTTTTGTTATGGAAAACTTGTTATGGAGTTCATATCAATTGAACATCAGCCTAAACATGAACACCAACTGAGATTTGTAAGCTTAGATAACTGTCCCACTAGAATTACTGACGATTACATTAAGATGACTTATTCCCTAAATGACTAAACTTTTTATATATATATATATTTCCTAAGTTGTTGAACTAAAATGTTATATTTGATATATTTACTAATTCCACTGTTCACTCGAAAGCCTTTTAATACAAATAAACTGTGCCTTGGTGATAGCAGCAGCTGGCAGCTTTCCTCTCTTATCAGACCAGTAGTTTGCATGGGCCTGGCAGCGCAGTGTGTGTCTGTGTGTGTGTGTGTGTGTGTGTGCAGTCAAATGGTGTTTGCGGCTGATTGTGTGAGTTCGCGAATGTGCAGAGTCAGTTTAGAGGCAGTTTGAATATTACAAAATTAATCCTTTTTACAAACAAACAGCATTAAATCATACAATGCTGGCCACATGCCTGACAAACACACACACACACACACACACACACACACACACACTACCAGTGAGGGATTATATTCTGTCCCCCTTATTCACTCCCCATGGCCATATGCTTGGCACTGGCCCCTCACACACACTCACACTCACACACACACACACTCTGAGGACACAGGGCCAAAAAGGCATCTTTTAATAGCCTCCTGGTAATCTATTGACCTACTTTGCTATGCAAAATCACTTTACAACTCATTTTTTCTCTTTCTCTCTCACACACAATGCTCTGTTTTCATTTATCTCCTATTCATTTTTTAGAACAACACAGCCATTAGTCCTCAAGCATTACACTTGTAACAATTGCCCTGACCTAATAAATCTTAAAAAAAAAAAAAAAAAACTCACACCATTCAGAAAGTATTTATACACGCAGCGAACAAATCCAAACGGAGTTTCGCTGAATCTGATACCGAACACATGAGCTCAGTAATAAACCGAGACTCCAAATGACCCCATTTAAATGGTCATTAATGTGCAACACCTGCGTAATAATCTCCCCTCTCTGTCTCTGTCTCCTTCCTAAATGAAAATGAAGCTCCTCTCTGTGGAGTGGCGTCCAACTGAGCGTGGCTTCCAGGCCAGATTCGTCTTCCTTGCAGGAAGATAACGTGGGACAAACATGAGCGATGTGGAGCAAAGAGCCCTTGGGAGGAAACCTTCTCGGTGACCCATATCTGCTCCAGAGGATTAGATTCAAGTATCATTCTGTCTTCTAAAAGCCTCAGGTCCGACACAAATCCGCATGTCTAACTGTAGTCTAATTAAACTATCCCCAAATATATCTTAGAACCATTTAATATCATTTCTGTCTATGAATCAAATGCCAAATTATCAAACTTTTAAAAATGGCCTTGCAACAGCTCTACTTTTACTCTACATGAATAAATGCATGAGTATGGAATCTGGAAACACTCCCATTTCCTTATCCCAACATCCCCAGTTGCATGGATATTGCTCACATTAGCTAAATTTCGCACATACCGTACTGTACGTGAGTGGGATTTTAGTATCTAAGGTTCAGTTTGAATTTTCATGATGTCTGTGATTTATTTATTGTAAACTTGCCAAAATATACCATAACAGTTAAAACTATTTTGTTCATCACTAACTCTACCAGCTAAGTACTTCACCATTTGTAAAAAGCCATGGAGATTTTAACTGAGCTTTTATGTTACACTGTTGCTGTTTTTATTTTTTTTTTATTATTTTTTTTTTAATTTTTTTTTTTTACAAATTTGACAACATATAATACTACAGGGTGTCCCAAAAGTCTCCATACATAGGGAAAATGAACACATTTTAGCAAAATGTCAAAAAAAAATATATATATATATACTTAATTTGTCCATCCATCCATTTTTTGTTCCACTTATCCTACACAGGGTCGCAGGGAGCCTGGAGCATATCCCAGGGGACTCGTGGCACAAGGCGGGGGACACCCTGGATGGGGTGCCAACCCATCACAGGGAACAACTGCACACACACTCACACAGTACATACAATTTAGAGATGCCAGTCAGCCTACAACGCATGTCTTTGGACTGGGGGAGGAAACCGGAGTACCCGGAGGAAACCCCCGAAGCACCGGGAGAACATTCAAACTCCTCACACGCAGGATGGAGGCGAGAATCGAACAACGACCCCGGATGTACGAGGTAAATGTGCTAACCACTAAGCCACCGTATTTTTTTGTTTGTTTGTTTCAGATAGTCTTTAAGAATGCCTTTGACAAAAGAAGAACGTATTGAAATCATTCTCATGGCTGGCTCAGGAAGCTGTCGCGAGATGGTGATGGACTTTAACAGGAAACATGACAAGCACATCACACACCAAACTTGGATCTTGGGAGAGACAGCTCCATGTGTGTTTCCAAAGAAATGGCAATCATGTAGAGGATGTTTTGATGTTTTGCTTTTGGGACACCCTGTATAAAGGTGGATGCAGTGGGTAGCGTTGCTGCCTGGTTGGATCCTGAGCTCATGTTGCTGTATGTGTTGAGTTTTACATTTGAGTTTCCTCCAGGTTCCCCAGTTTCCTCCCATTTCCCAAAAACATGCCAGTAGGTGGACTGGCTATGCTAAAATACCCCTAGGTGTATGTGTGTGTGTATGCATGAAGCCCTGCTATGGCCTGCCATCCCATCCAAGGTGTATCCCACCTCGTGCCTAGTGTTCATGGTATCGTCTTCATCTTCAGCACAACCATAATCAGGATAAAGTTACTGATTAATAATAATAATCATTTTTTGAGGTCAGAGGTACTTTAAATCTTTCGAGTGTGCTGCGAACTGAAGCGTTGCTGATTTATAGAGCTTGAGTGAGGTTATGTAAATGAAGTGTGGTAATTGTATATCCTCTGCTGGATGAGTATATTTTATTCAGTCTGGCGCTTGAAAGGCCTTAGGTGGCTCTCTCATTTTCTCCATAACGAACCACTCACACTCCCGCAGCTGGCCATCATTACGGCCCAGCGTCTTTTCAACAGGCTCACCAGTTTAAAGCAGTGTTTATGGTAAAATAAGCCAAATGTCAAAGTGTGTTTTGCTTCCTGAACAATCACCTCTTAGTTTTCATGCTGCAGTCACACACACTTTGCATACATTAAACGAACAATAAAGTGAAAAGCATCCATCTCTCGGCTGGGTAATTAACATGGAAATTGCCGAACGGTATTTTAACTGCTCTCTGCTCCCCTCCAGCCCTGATGGGCGTGTCGCAACGACACACAACTAATGAATGAGCTGGTGATTTATGGATAAGGAAAGCTCTACTGTGAGAGAGAGAGAGAGAGAGAGAGAGAGAGAGAGAGAGTCTGTGTGTGTTTCTAAAGGGCACAATTTTGCCCATCTCTGTCCAATCTTGCACTGATGGTCAGCAACACATCACTGTATAAGCACTCTTACTAAAAGGACAATGAGAGTTAAGAAGTCTGTCTCATTTAATACACATAAGGGCAGGAAATCTATCCAAATGTAGTCCAGTGGAAAAGCTTCCAATAATTTAAAGCTCTGTAACAAGATCCGACTCCATACAGATTCATAAGCATGATAAGCAACTCCTCACACTCGAGCCTCCTAAGTTGGACTGATGCTTCTTTTTAAAAAATTTTGCTTTTGTCTCTCTGTATGTCACCTCAGGCCAGCATGTCTCATGTGGAAGCAAAAGAAGTTTTTTCTCCTCTATCCACTTCTTTTTCTCTATTTGCTCGTCACCCTCCAGTTACCTTCCTCTCACTTTCCATTTAGTTTTCTCTTCCCTAGTTCACTCTCCGCTTTCTTGTCTCAGATCTCTCACTCCATGTCCTCAGGGTTGTGTGTGAGAATGATTTTTTTCTTTCTTTCTCCATGTCCCCTTCTTTCCCTTCTGATTTTTTTTTTTTTTTACTCCTCACTAGTTCATGTCCCTTCATTCACCCATTTTTCTCTTGTCACATTTTAAATTCTTTCCTCTCTTTCTTCTCGCTGCTCTTGCTCAGAGCGCTATGCCGGTGGCATCATGCCTTGTTTCTATGAGCTGATCTGCCAGATGGAATCGCCTCCATGGAAGTTTCAGCTTTAAAGAAACCAGATAGCTTTTTATTCTTTTCTTCTCCCACTCTCACATCACGGCCGTAATCATCTGCCACGTGTAAACTGTTGTCTGGTGTTTGTTAGTTTTCAAAAAAGTTCTCAGACGAGAACGTTTCCAACATTTTTTTTTTCAAATTAAAATCGACTCCTCATATGGTTCACCAAATGTGTTTTTATTTCATTTTTACAAAACAACAAGGACTACCAAAAAGTTAGTCGGCTGAACAGATTTTTCCCACTTTTTTTTTCTGAATGGAACACATTTTCACACTGTCACTGAAGCAGTCCTAAAATAAAAAATAAAAAATAAAATAAAAAAGATAGACAGCCTTCCATAACAGACAAATACAGTGTGGAGTTTGGTCAGATGTTATCCGAGTGGGAAATGAAAGATAACGGTGTCCTTAGCTTAAACACACATTGTGCTCTGTATCGTTTGTTGCTCTCCAACACAACAAGAGTGCAAAATCATGTATGCGATCAAAAAAAAAGTACTGTGTACATTTCTACAAAAAAAAAAAGAAAAAAAAAAAGAGGTTGGCACATTCAGACGATAACTTTTTTTTCTAAAATTTATATCGGACCTTTTGACATGTTTTCTTTTACGTCGTTTTCTTATAAATACAATATATTTCTTCTTTCTCTTGATCTGGACCCCGTGTAAAAAGCTTAAAGAGAAGACTATTTACAGTGACGATGGGATTAAAAATGGCCCCATGGAAGTCATAAATAACAATAATAATAATAACGTAATGAAACGTCCGTGATTTGTATGTGATGAGGCAGATAATGAATCTGTGATACTCGTCCTCATCCTCCTCTCTGCTCATCTGTTCTTTCAGGCAAGAAAATGAGAGAATACTGACGGCTGTGTTGACCGAAGAACCCTTGTTTATTGGCATTCGCTTATCTCATCTCCTAAAAAAAAAAAAAAATAAGGACAAAAAAAAAGATTAGATTTAGGCTTACTAAAAAAAAAAAAAAAAAAAAAGACACAAATCACACTGGCAATAAGCAGTTGAGAACAAAACAGCACTTTTCTAGTCAACCATTTCACAAACATTCAGCTTTAATTTTCTTTCGGAAAGCAGAGCCAACACGTCTGAGAAGAATTACAGCTCGTCCCTGAATTGTTGAATTTAGAGTGTAGAAAAAGTGATGCACTGAATTGACTTATTTCAAATGCAGACTGTAGCTCTGGATTAAAAGAACTGCCGCTGAAATCATAAAACATTTCCGCTTAAGGTGTAATATTCGTATATTAGGTGCAATAATTATCTATAAGGATGGTCATTGTGTTGTGTTGTCTGAGATGTGTGTGTTGAATGTATCGTGTTGTGACCAAACACCAAGAAAAATCCCTAATACATGTAAATGTCTATGGCAAAGAAAATGATTCTGATTCTGACTCTGATAAACACTGTCCCATGCTTATGTCAGGATTTTTATTCATAATATATGAGTAATGATTGATAATCTCACTATACGGTTGCCAGAAGAGGATGGATCTTAAATCTGTTTTCTCTGAAGGTTTTTTTTTTTTCCTCCACGTCATCTCAGACCTTGACACTGTCGCCTCTGGCTTGCTCATTAGGAATCGAAATCTACATCTGGATTCAGTAAAGCTGCTTTGTGACAATGTCTGTTCCTAAACATGCTAAACAAATAAAACCGAATTGACATTGTACGCAGGTTCCATAGTGCATCGACACAATTATTTTCCAAACACACTGTATGGTAACAGACAGACACAATTTGGTTGATGTGATATATTTTATTCATGAGAAAATCGTGTAGACATTTGAATCTGGACAATTCAATGCGTTCAATTTTTTTTGTTCAGTATCGCGACTGGTTATCGTGATGATCTGAGACTGTCTCTCGAAGCCCCTTTCCCTCGCCACTGAGCACCTTTTCACGCGCCCTGTGCGGCTGGGAAAGATAACGATGAGGAAAAGGGTAACCCGAAACCCCCTCCCCCGGGAACACACAGCCCTCTTTTGTCAGGGCCGCTTTTAAAGCTCCCGGAGGGGAAACCTGAGAGGGGGGATAGATCTGAGACAGGGGTCTGTGAAGGACATGGGTTTATGCCCTGTTTCCCATGGCAGGACTCCCCCACTTAAGAGAAAAAAAGGTTTAGATCATAAAAAGAAGGGGTTGGGGTCACTGGGATGGCATTATGGGTGTGTTCTCTTTGGCTATACTGAGTCTTTCTGTGCTGCTGATCAAAGCTCAGGTCAGACACAGAGTCTGCAGCACAAATACTATAGAGCTTTGTTTAGAAATCAAGCCCAGGAACACAAACTGATTTGAGCTGGAGCAAAGTTTGTGCCGTAAAGATATTGTCAATATTTTGCTAATAATATACACGTGTGTGTTGTAGCCTGTGAAATGACTTCGCAAGGTGACACTTTCTACTATATACAGCTCTGAAATACGTTTCTCTTTTGTACATATTTCAACTTTATGCAAAGTTATAGAATTGTTTTCATAATAAATAAAAATAATAGAATTTTAAAGATTCCAAAAACACCATTACACTGACTGTATAAATGCAACTGCTATATATTGATTCAATTTGCAGTTAATTGAAAATGTAATAAATCAAATATAAAAATAATAATTGTGACCATAAAATCTGAATCCTTTTTTAAATAGCTGAAAGCTGTTTTTGCAGCCGAGTTCGCTACTCTGGCTCCTAATCTACTTAACATGATCTTTGTACAAAAGCAAGCAAGGTTCAGAAAGTTAATAAAAGCATTTCGACATCACTTGGGGAAAACGTATCTGTTTTCTTAAAGTAGAGGTGTCAAAGTACAGTATGGTGTGCAGAGAAGCCCAAATTTGTACAAAACCTGACTGTGTTTCTCGAAATCTTTCTGCCAGAATTCAGACACAGCAACATCCGATGGGTTTTCCTAGGCCGCCTCACATATAAGGTTATACTTACACCAGTCCCTCTGGGATTTCACGATTTTGCAATCGCAGAAATTAACACAAAATCAAGCAAACTCCACAATATTCGGAGGAGCTTGCAATTTTTCAAAATTATCTGATTTTCCTCAGATTGTTGCCATGTGATGTCATCACAACGCATATTCAGCCAAACCCCTCTTCGCTTCATGTGTGTCGAACATTAGTACATCTAAAAGGTCTCATTTACCAACAAACATTACTGTGAAAGGCCAATTGCAGTTTCACCAATTCACAAAAAAACCTGAAATTCAAGCTCAGAGTTTTTGAAACACTTAATGCAAACCTTGGTTTTGTAATATGTTTTATACCTGATTGGATTGAAGAAGTGGTAAATGGTGACTTTTCTCCAAAAAAGGGCAAATTATCATGGCAGTTTGACAACCCTTTATTCCATTTGAGAATAAAAAATGGGCTTCTTTTCTGCAATGAGAGCACTTCTAGTGATCCATTCGAGTCAAAACTGGCTAGAAATCTGAGCCCATTCTGTCTCAGTCATAGTACGAAAAGAAAGAGCACGTAATGTTTATGTACTGTGCCTAATTACTGACAATTATGTTGTTGGTGTGAGATTAGTTTTAGAAATGAAGGGCTTACGGGGCAATTAAAGCTTTACTGATTGAGAGCTTTGCCTCCTCAGTGCTATTCGAAACAGATTACAGCCCCTACAGGGTTATGTTTAAATAATTACCTCAGATCCCAACATTCAAGTTGCTATAAGATGCACATCTTCAGTTCCAAAGCGTCTTACCTCATTTCTTTTCCAGCTGTTTCCATGACCTCTGGATCCTGTCGAGCCTCGCGACGAAGAACTTCCTGTTGTGGAACAGTTGCTGGACATCTGACCGCGGGACAGAATGTTGTGCTTGTTGTAAGGGACCAAGTCGTCATCTATGGAGTGATATATTTAGCACATCAGTCAGATGCTACCTATGAGCTTTGGGAAATCATGGAAAAGGGGTTTAATTATAAACTCTAATGCGTCAAACTATGTTTCACTGGGAGCATCTCTGCACTGCATAAGCCCATGTGTGTAATAAATCTATAATGCACAGAGTGTAGATGTGTACTTCATTATGGTGTTAAGTTGCAAGCAGTCTTCTCACCATCTTTGCGTCTTTGAGATGAGTTCTTGCGTGTGTTTGGATCTCTCCTCTCCATGGAGGACAGCGAGCCCCCGTCTCTTTCTAAAGACGTGTGTCCACACTCCAGGTCTCCTGCTGGGAGTTGGACAGGCTCGTCCTCAGGAGGGGGTTCTGGAGGAGGAGGCAGATCTGCAGAGATAAAATCTTATGGTTAACACATACATTCTGTTGCACTTAAAATCACCTGATTTAGATTTTTTTTTTTTTTACTAAAAAATAAAGAATGTTAAAAAATAATTTGCCAACACACCGTGTTTTTCTCGATTTCTCGAGAGGCTTTAAAAAAAAAAAAAGATGGCTGACATCCATTGCAAGTAGATGTGGAAATGACTAGAACATTAACACACACCCACATTCACATAGAGCGTTGGCTTGTCTATAGGTGTGGTTGGGGCAGAGCCACCAAATGTTACTCTTCACTCATATTCACAGCTCCATACATTTTAAATTCTGTTGAAATAATTAACCATTCACCTCTTTTAAATTGCTACTGGACAGACTTGACAGATGTAAGTCAAAGTTCCACTTATTTGCTCACCTTTCTGGATGTTGGGCAGAGTTATTTTTGACCAAGTGGTCAAAAATGGGAACTGCACCAAGCACTAATTGAGGCCCATTGAGGAAGGAATCACTCTGCCCTATATTCGCTCTATGAATTTTTTAGTGGAGGAGCAGCAGTGACAAACTGGGCTAGTTTAAATATACAAACAGACCTTTGTTTTTATAGCAAACATTCAGAATTAAATCTAATACATTTCCTCAAAGACCAAATCAGAACAAAGTGCAGACAGTGTAGTGAACCATTTTTAGCATTAGATATATTGGAAATAGTGGGAGAGGCAAATAAGGATTATAGAGTAATGTCTGTATATCAGAAACACGTGCATTATGGTGACCTTCTTTCCTATGCAAAGGCTGAGGGGGAAAAAAAAAAAAAACGGAAAACTATGATGTGTCTACTACAAGCTGTACTGTGCCGATCTTACACATATAAAGCACACCTGCTTTATCAAACACAACTGAACACCGCAATCAAATACACCTAAAACCGCTCAAAATAATCTGCTAGATTGTATGCTGGATGACTGTATGTTGTCAACTCTCACTTTCCTATTATAGGGTTACTCTAAAAATTCACTAGACAGTAACCTGTAGCAGAAGTGAACTGGGACAGCCAGTCCCTTATTGTCATTATTAATGCCATCTACAGTCATGAGCTGCTTCTGTCAGTATACACAAACACATAGACAGTAACCAATATGTGAACTGCAACTTATACAGACATAATGAAACATACACAGATTTATAAATTGCTGAGCTGCTCTTACCTCCTTGTATGATGTCTCTGCGGTACTGGCTGCTCTTTGAGGTTTTCTTCTTTACTCGAGCCTTCTGGCCAGGAGGAGCTTGGACCTGCTCTCCTGCAGAGGTTCTTGCTCGTCCTAACAAGGTTTAAAAAAAGAAAAGAAAAAAAGTATTACATATGATGTGGCTGCTGTAAAGCTGTAGACTCACAGCCCAGAACTTGTACCATTATATTATTTCAGTGATGACAATTGTAGCACATGGTAGAAAGTTAATCATTTGAAATGGCTCTGCTCTTGAGATTTCTTGTCATAGATACAAAATATATATGATTTTTTTTTGCATGCTTACACACACACAAAAAAAAAACCTCCATATACACACCTGGTGCACTGACATTATCTACACTCTGTGTTGCTCCTTGGCTTAAATCCCGTCTGTGTACTGCGCGATGTGGTGTGCCGCTCTCAGAGCTCTCCTGATTGGCTGACAGGTTTGGGTTGGACTGCGTGAGGGGAGGGCTCGGTGCCCGCGGGATGGGCACCGGTCCACATGGCAACCGTCTGTCAACATCAAATGAGGCAGAATGTGGACAGGTCCATTACACATCAGCAAACGATCGAATGAATAGACAGCTGTTAAATCTTTACATTAACTGTTTTCGTGAACTTTCACCAGGGAAGACATGTAACAACAGTGTCAGGAAAAAAAAAAAAAAAAAAAAAAATATACACACATATATATATATATATATATATATATATATATATATATATATATATATATATATATATATATATATATATATATATATATTTCTGCATCAGGAAATAATGGGTACAATAAACAGAAACTGGGAGCGGGATCAATTATTCAGAAGGTACACCTCTCTGAGGCAGAAACCCGGGAAGTAAGTGGTGAAACACCTCCAGAGAGAAAGAAAACAAATCAAATATCATAGAGTCATAGCAGGGAGGTAAAAGGCAGGAAGCGAATTCCCTGAAGGACGATGTGTGTGATATATAGACACAGTGAGGTGAGGAGAATGTCATCTACTTCACACACACAATATCACAATACAGGATGATGTGTGTGATATATGGTTACAGTGAGGCTAGGAGAACATCATCTACCTCTCCCACACACATTATCTTGTCAGGACTATGCCATCTCTTGAAACACACACATGGGAACTACATGTGTATAATACATAGGAAAGATGTGTTCAGTATAGGTACACACTAGTTCTTGGCATGAGAATAAATCAAAATCAAAATAAGAATAGATATGAATTAATCTAAAGAAAAATAAATCTTCAGCCGTTATGATCGCACTACATGTAATTTCCTGTTCACATGATAGCATGTTTTAACCCTCTTCATGTTCCACTTTTCACGTAATTAGTTCCACCTGTTCCTCATTTTAGCTTTATCTACCATATGTAGCTTATTTTTCTGTTGCTCCTCACAAAGACTACAACAAATTTAAGACATGTCTAGTTCCTTTTTTTAGTTACTAGTTCATAATATGTAGTAGTTTGGGTTTGAAGCTAGCCTGTCTATTTAGTTTTGGACTAAGGGTATTTGCCTTGCCTAACTGTAATGTACTAGCAACTCTAAAAAAAAAAAAAAAACAAATTAAAAAAAAACAAACATATAAACTCTGAAAATACAGAATGTCAAAAAGGGATGTAACCGAATACAAATATGTGGAATGAACAGATAACATGTTCTAAACAGATACAAATACAGAGATGAATAGGAAGTATACTATTCTGTTTTTTTTGTTGTTTGTTTGTTTGTTTACAGAATCTGATTTCATTTGTACTTCCATGCGGGCGTGAGCGAGGTAAGCTATGAATGTGCAGTGCTGCATAATGCATTTACAGCATCCAGGTCAGGTCAGGTTGCCAGTGGTTTAATTTAGACTGCTAGTTGGTTTATATTTTGGGAAATAAAACCATCCACATCCATTATAAAAAGGTACAAACAAAATAATAACTTTGTGAGCACAATGAAAACAAAAAAACAAACAAAAACAGTGCCATGCACATCTTTTAGTTGAGGCCAACTGGAGTGATGTAGTTGAGGCTGAACCTCAGGGTTTAAAAAAACAAAACAAAAAAACATCCGGTTTAGGCCATGCCCACTTAAAAATCCAAATACGGATACGGATACAGATACAAATAGCCGCATTGTGGCACATCCATAATAATAATCTCACCGTCCCAGCTGGTGTTGTTCAGACTGGTGCAGGCGTGGTGGCGTGTCGTTGCAGTGGCGTGCCTCCTCTCTTGGTGAGGGTGTGAGAGTGGCTGTGGACTGGTGGCTGTAGGAGGTGGTTGGAGATGAGGCATCTCCTCTGGGAGGAGGACGTGGTCCGTCCTCTGCTACACCATCCATTAGATAGGTCCTCTCTGGCAGTGGTGGACACCAATCCTCCTCATCAGTGCTGTGAATGAAGAAAAATTTTACTATGACTACTGCAACAAACACCAGCACATCACTGCTAATTCTTTGTAATCAATCAACCTGAGTAATCAGTTTCTAGTCACCATATCAACTTCCACAGCAATGCAGGCATTCAACACAGTGGTGGTGTCCCTTGTCAGAGAAGAATGATAATCACTTAACAGTTTTGAGTGACACTCTCTACTGTACCCTAAGGCCACCAAATGGATCTTTGTTAATGTAGCAGGTATTGGAACTATGTTGCTAAACTTTCTTTGTGACAAAGCTTAGAGTTAAGGGCAGGTATAAAGCTATCAACGTAATGCAATAATCAGACCCATGTTCTCTCAAAAAGACCTCGGGGGTCCATGCAAAGGTCAGAAAATGTTATCCACAAGTTCATCGCAAACTGGAGAACTTCACTGTAGGCTAGTAATGGAAATCGAGTTTGGATGTGTGGCTGTGCGTGTTGACGTGCTGAATGATCCTATTCTGCTTGGAGCGAGGAACACGAGAAGGGCTGCACCTATAGCTGGCGAACGTTGTTACCACAGCCCGGCTAGACGTGAGCGGAAAACAGCGAGAGAGGGGCTGCTTCAGCCCTATCGCCCCCCCTCATCTCAGCAGTATAATCTGTAAATCAGCTCTGTTTAACGTCTGTGGTTAATGTGCTTTGCCTCCTCTGTGAACCCTTCGGCCCAGGTTGAGAGGTAGTGGAGAGCAATAAATGTGGTCCACCTGTCTCCACTTGTACACACACACACATACACGCACACAATGCCTGTGGTCAGGCCACTCAGCAGCTAAAGTTAACTCTTCTCCAGGCTAACGTGAACGTAATGTGATCGTGAGAGAGGGAAGAACAGGAGCATTCAGTCCACAGACCATAGCAACAGCCAGCATGCTGCTAACTTTGTTAGTCTCCACTGAGAGCCCTGTCAGGCCCAATAACAACAACAGCACAGCTAATGGAGCAACTGGTGCTGGAATAAGTATGAAACATGACATCTGAGACTGGCTTTCATCCAGCTAGCATGCTTATGACTGCAATTTGATTCATGCCAAATTCAAACGTCATAACTTTTAGACAAGGACAAGTAGACAAGGAAATGGAAGTTAAGAAAAGTGGGGAAAAGTGGGGAAAAAAAAGAATGCTCCATCCAACCCAAAACCTTACATAGCCTAACATAAAACCTAACACTATGATGACAATTCACTCAATTTGGACAATATTTCTCAAAAGGTCCTTTAAGGGTTAAGTCTAGCTAGACTTTGCAGAAACTTTCAGAAAAGATTATAAGGAAAAAAATTCTGTAAAAAGTAGTCAATGTCTAGTATGGCCTGTCCACACCAAAAGTGTTTTTTAATTATCTGTCTCACACCTGTCTCGCTGAACAGACGTGATTTCATTTTAGCCAAGGATTCATTCCACACCAACTCATTCAGACACACATCCATCAAAATATGACTCTGTCTTTTAGACTCTGTCACTTTCTTTAGGTTGTGAACTATATTTAAAATCATGATCTGCAGCAGTCTTAGGATTGTGTGGTTTGAATGTCTGTGTGGTGATGAAACACAGAAACGCTGTTTGTTCACAGTCCCACTGACTCACTTGACTAATCTGAACTCTGTCTTGTGAATGAACTTTCCTTTGACTGTCCTCAACTCCCACTTTACACTGATGTTGTACATACAACCAGTGGTTTTCTTGATAAAAACGATGCATGCTGTTGCTATATTCCTGCCAGTAATGCTTAAAGGAACAGAACCTATCTCTTACATTATACACATCTGAATTCTAGGTGATTAATACAAGGTGTTCCCAGATTTATAATTAAATACATTTCTAATCAAATAAATACTAAGGGGTTGCAAGGTGGGGGGCATGGTGGCTTAGTGGTTGGCACCCTATCAAGGGTGTACCTTGTGCCCCGAGTCCCCTGGGATAGGCTCCAGGCTCTCGTGCGATCCTGTGTAGGATAAGCGGTTCAGAAAATGGATGGATGGATGGGTTGGAAGGTAAATAGACGCTAAATGTACTTTCTTAGTAAGGAAATATTTCAGACTAGATGAAGCTTGTTCTATAGTTCTATAATTGCATTTATTTCTCTATCACGACAACTACCAACAAGGGAGGAAGCCAGCCAACCAAATCTTTTCGAACTGCTGCTCATGCTGCATCACAGGGCAGCGTAACCCTCTTGGAGGAAAGCGCTATCTACCCTCTTCCACATAAATGAGCTCACAGACAGTTGCAATTGGCTAATGTTGCTCTGATCGACAGGGGAGAGAGAGCATGGACAATTTCACTCGGGGATGGCTGTGGCATTGTCGGGATTCAAACCGAACTCCCGACAATAGGGTCAATGCTTTTCTGTTGTGACACTAGGGAACCAGTCTTTTTTTTTCCCCCACTCCTGCCATTCCTGGAGTTATTTTTATTTGTACCTGTCTACAATATTTTCTGGGTTAATGAATACACTTTTTTCTCTGTCAGGCAAGCTTCATATCTGACCCCCTGCACCAGTGACATTTGGATTTGGGGTCCTGTGAGATCTCAGTCCTGATGCACACCTCCATGTTTAAGTGTCTAATGGCTTTAAATAGTGGAATATGCTACACAGATTTATTACATTGCACTGAATTATTTACCCATCCATTTTCCATACCACTTATCCTACACAGGGTCACGGGGAGCCTGGAGCATATCCCAGGGAATTCGGGACACCCTGGACGGGGTGGCAGCCCATCGCAGGGCACAATCGCACACACACGTTCACACATTGCGGAAAATTTGGAAATGCCAATCACCCTACAATGCATGTCTTTGGACTGGAGAGAAAACCAGAGTACCCAGAGGAAACCCCTCAAGCACGGGAAGAACATGCAAGAACAAGAACAAGTCCGTGATTCCCCAACCCAACCGGAGGTGTGAGGCAAACGTGCTAACCACTAAGCCACAAAGCCCAACTGATTTATTAATTTCGATCTTTAACAGTGTACCCTAAAGAATCTGGAAATGTAATTTGTATGGCCGTTTGATACATTCTCATTGCTCTATCAGCGATTCACTGCAATAAAAAATTGCTTAAGAACTGAATAACCTATGGAAAAGATGACTAGTCGACTACATTTTGAATTACTAATCAACTAGTAAAAAAAAAAATTATATCCGTACAACCCCTAATCAGTAGTAGAATGCTCATACCCCATGTCCTCTATATGTTCATCATCATCATCATCTGCACAGTGTTCTAACTCTGAGGAGGGGGGTGGAGGTGGTAAAGGCTCCATCCAGTTCAGAGACGGAGTCTTCACTGCCTTCCCCATTGACTTCTGCTTTGACTGTTTAGCTGTAGGAAGAATGAATCGTTACTGTGAGTGAAATTGTTACAACATTTTCACATCGAAACTACAATCACAATCTGAGTTAAAGGAAAAAATATTGTAAAATGGGAAAAGAGAAAAGAAAAGCGCATTCATTTTCATATAATCTGTACCATTATCTGCTTTACAGCGGTCTGGCTGAGCATACTGCACACTGGATGTTCCGGGTTGGTTCATCCAGTGGCCACCATCTTTGTCGGGGCTGCAGGGGGTCTGGTTAGTAAAAGGCATGATGGGAGTGCTAGCATAGGGCGTGGTGTGCTGAGAGTACTGGGCAGAGAAGCTGTGCAGGTCTTCAGCAGTAGGGTCGATGGTGCTGTAGATGGGGCCCTCGTTGGAGCCGTTGCTGTACTTCTCATTCTGGTTGAGGTAGTTGGAGATTCCGGCCTCTAAAAGCAGCAAGGAAACAGAGTTGAGATCTTAGTGTCTAGCATTTTCTTTGCGAACCGTGTCTACCTATTCCCTGAACCTGGTTATAGACACTGACAATTCTACAAATAAAACAGTTCCAGTAAATGTGCTTTGATCTTAAGAGTCCTCCCTGTTGAAAATAAATGCCAAATAAACTTATTTGTGGTTGGGGAAGTCGGAATTTCACGTCAAGTTTATCCTATTTCTTATTGACAGTATTATTCTGTATCTGTGTTATGTTTTTACATTTTGATTTCTATTTTGACTTCAGCTTGAACTTGTTGATCGTCTGCACACATGATTTAATCATTATCATGTTTTTGAGGTTGCAGTGACCCCGTATGCGATGCGATGTTTTCCTTTTATCAAGCTCTCAAGGTTTTACTTTGTGATCTCTTGGCACCATAGAAGAAACTAGCTTGAGGCAGTTTTATCGTGCACCTGCAGCCCAGTAACCTTATGTCTTTACTCCTCTTTTGTTAATCTGATGTGATTATTTACCGATAAGACGTAGATCCACCTTTTCCCCATAACCAATCATGTGCTAGAATTCTGTAGCATTTGAAGTGATGTATCTGTAATAATTGTAAAAATTAGCTCAGTCTGTTACTTGAATTGCTCATGTATCAGATTCTTTGGGAATATATTCTCATTGTTTCTTAGCCATAATAAACACTTTTTTGATTGAGCTTCTGGACTCAGAATGATTCTCTCTGCTCTTCTTCAGGGGATTTTAATCCCACCAGTGATAATAAATTACTGAAGCCATTACTATGGATTACTATGGGAGTAATTCAAATCAAACTTTATGTTTATGTTTGCTCTGACTTTATGTCTCGGGTTTCTCACCATTGTAGTATCTCTCTGCTGTGTCATGTTTGGAGGTACAGCAGTTGACGGAATCTTTTCCATTATGCACAAGGTTTGTAGTGGGCCAGGAATCCGCCAGCCAGGGGTAGTTCCCTATATTAGAGCCCAACACACCAGGCCTGGAAAACAAAACAGAGTATTATTCCAAAGTTTTCTAAGATCTTCATCACAACAGCATTAACTGTGTACAAAGGCACCTACCTTCCATTTAGTCCTGAGCTTTCCCCATGAGGAAAGCCAACTACAAGACAAAGAGGAGAGCATATAATGTCATAATTTGTGTCTACTGTAATACGGTTATGTATATGTACTATATGTTTGAGTGTGTTTATGCATGTTACTTTGCCTACCTGCTGGTGTATATGCGAACGAAGTGGCGTAGTGGCTTAGTTCCTTTCTCTTCTTGCGTCTGCAGTATATCCACACGCTGAAGCCCATGAGGATTACCCAGCATGCCCCACCAATACCCGCAATGAAGGCAGGCTGCTTTACCACATCTGTGATCTGCTCAGCAAGACTGACGTTCTGATCCGAGTCTCCGCTCCCACTTGGGACAGGCTGCTCTGATGGTAACTCTGAGAGTGAGAGAGAAGGAACAAAAAAAAAGGTTAGAACGCTAGCTTAAAAAATTTCTACACGTCTCATAGCAAATGTTTTGCTAGAATTTAAGGTACTATGCAGTGCAACAAAATCAATCATACCCTTTTGTTAATAGAGGACACAATACCACTGCAATAACGTGTAGATCAAATCACTTATTATCTGTCATATGAAGGAATTGTATCTTATGCTGTAGTAACCACTCACTGATGAAGACAGGGACTGGCTGACTGTGCATGCCCACTCCAGCGCTGGTCACTGCTGCCACCTCTACCTGGTAGAGGACACCAGCCAGCAGACCTTTCACCACTGTTGACAGCACGTTCCCGTCCACTGTCTGGTTAATGTGGGAGCGTGCCTGAGAGTCATTTCCCAAGCACCAGATCTGAGAGAGAGACACCAGTTTTATTAGTACTGTAATAACAGCAATATTGAAAAAACTCAAGTGTCTGAAATATTTATACTTAATATTATAGTGTATGAAAGAATACTGAATTTAATCTCATTTCCTTTAGAGGTCCAGTGTATCTATATTAAGGTCTATGTCAAGCATTTTTACCAAACAGTTTTTTACATAAGAGGGATCATAAAAATTGCACTTTTTTTTTTTTTATTTAGTACTGCCCTTCAGAAGCTACATAAGATATTTACATTTTATCCAAATGACAAAATAATAACAATTTACACTGATCACCCTGTTCAAAATTTTACACCCCCTTGGCTCTTAATGTATCGTGTTTCCTTCTTGATCATCAGTGACTGTTTGCACCTTTTGTAATAGTTATGTGTGAGTCCCTCAGTTGTCCTAAGTGTGAACAGATAGATCTCAACATCATATAGTCACTGGTGGAAAGGGGTCAAATATGCAGAAGATACTGGAAAAGCAAAGAATGTGCAGGACCTGGAGGATTTTTCTTAAGAACAGTGGGCAGTTTAACTGCTCAGGACAAACAAGTGACTCATGATCAACTGTCACAAAACATAAAAACAGTCGTTGACAAAAACAGTCATCCAGGTAACAACACACAGTATTAAGAATCAAGCGTGTGCAAACTTTTGAACTGGTTCATTTGTGTAAATTCAGTTATTATTGTGTCTCGTGGACTATACGTAACAAATAGCTTATTCAGGGCACTAATAAATAAAACACAAAATGCATTTTTCTCTCTTATTATTATTATTATTATTATTTTTAAATTATTAACATTTTGCAGATGCTGCAAGATTAAACTTATGACCTCAACTGTAAGAGCTTCAGCTTCTTCTTGGGTGCACTTTTATTAATACAACAATGTTACAAAGTCTCCAGACTCTCTATAGACTTTTAACTTGTGAAAGCTTCTTCCAAATGGTTTATATTCCATTAAACATCATTATCACTGATCATTGAGAGAATTACGCATATCTTGTCCTCATTCATACACATTGTATAGTAAAACTTTAAAGATTTAAACTAGACAAAGTAAAACTCAACACTTAACATCCGTTTACCACTTTGCTCAGTGATTCAATTCCATTTCTGCTCTGATTGTCCAATCCTCTTACCCTGTACTCTTGTATGATACCATTTTGCATCTCAGAAGGGGGAGGCTGCCATGAAACACTGATACTCGAGCTGTTGCTGGGTGTGACTGTTGACACAGTGACTGCCTGAGGAGGAGCGCTGGGGACTAAAAAGGAAATAAAATAGCACAATGCAAAAGTCACCTTTGACACCATAATCCTGTAGTTATGTTTTATAAGCCCTTGTATCTATATGTATATATCCTTGTGTGTGTATATATATATATATATAAAACAAACAGTGAGAGTGTATTACATAAGCAACCCAATATAAGAGTCTTACCCTCTTCTGGAGTGCGAAGGATCAGTGGGTGGCTGTCGATGCCCTGGAATTCATTGAAGTAGGGTCTGATTTTGACCTCGTACTCAGTGCCTTTGAGCAGGTTATTGAGGACAGTACTATGCTCGGCAGCTGCTTTCACATCCTGCTGAAACCAGGAGCCACCAGTTGGACGGTAAAGCAACCGATAGCCCTGGATGTACTGAGACTGGCGGTCAACCTGGGACAGTTATGTTCTTGGTTAGATAAGCTATAGATATCAATGGTACTGTACATCTAGATGAGTGAGGCTGAGATAGGGATGCAGTTTCACAGAATTAACCGTACAATATTTGAATCAGTTGTAGCTGTTATTTTATTTGTTTGCTTTATGGATACACATCATAAAGAAATTAACTGTATACTAAAAATGTAGTGCTGTTTGGAGCTAATTTCCACCTGCTAGCTAGACCTTGTCTATGTCACGAGCGCTATCAATATGTAATCCAATTGAAACCAAACTGCCCAATTCTGGACACAACAGATGCCAATAACTGGCTTAGGTGAACAGTGTAGGGAGGAAAGCCTGAGAGCAGAGCCAATTATTCTCTGTTCGACTCCTCGCAATGGACGCCCTGGCACCGTCTGAATTCAAGTGCCACACTCATATGTTTCACTAATTATACACTGTGGATTCAGAGACGGGATTTGGTCAGTACTTACAGTCCATGTTAGCCGGATGCTTGATGCAGTCAGCAGCACAGGCTGCTGTAGCTCTACGGCCACTTCCCCAAGCTCTCGCTGAACCTGCCTGTGGTCCACACCCTGCCCTGTTGGACTTACATCTAAACATAATAACGTATAAGAACTGTTACTGTTGCATTTTTTTAGCATCCCGGTCCTGACTGCACATTCCACAGGCAAAATCATTACCTCGGATAATGTTAAATCAAGTGTTAAATCATATCTATAGGATTACCGTACCTTGTTCGTTCTCCCAAAATAATCCATACGCTACAATTTGCTACCAATTTTCTACAGTTTTGTTAATATTGATTCACGATAAGAAAAGCGTCAGAGAGTGCCAAATACACACCTTGTGTGCGCACAGGCTCTGAGATTGGGCTGGGGTCGCTAAGTCCATAGGCATTGACCGCTCGGATAATGAAGAGGTAGATGGTGTTGGGGAAGAGGCCAGTCACTGTGTGCTTTTCAAATCGCACCAGGTCGGCTACTGTTTGCCATGTATTGCCTGCGGACTGGCTGCAGGGGGAAAAAAAAAGTGACATCTTCATTAGTCAGACAGTTTATTAAATTACACAAATCACTGACCTTCACAACTGCAAAAGGAGAATAACCATTTAATGTGAACACAGTTATCAAACCAACCATATGATGTCTTGAGTATAAAATCAGTGAATCGAACTACATTTATCCCAGCGTATTCATTTATATAGTGTGTACAGTAGTGTGCGTGTGTGTGTGTGTGCGTGTGTGTGTGTGTGTGTGTGTGTGTGATTGCTTGCTTTAACACAAAATGGCATTCATAAGAGCTCAGAGATAGCCATTACATGCTCTACTGAATGATGCAGCTCATTGTGGATGTATGACAGTTCTCTGTGATGATAGTTATTTTTAGCCGGGTTTACACACCAGGAAGCAAATAGCAAAATGCAACCAGTGTACACGACACAGGCTGATCCATGTAACCTTGTGTGTCCAAAAACCTTTGAACCAAATGATTACACTAAAATAAGTTCCAAAAAGAATTTTGCAGCTAGACTGCTTTATAGGCTGGGGCACGTATATATACGTCTCGCTGAGAGAGGTTTTTTGCCCTGAAAATATAATCATATTCATTAAGATGTGCAGGCAAAACCACTTTTGAGAAATGGACTTTTAACCTGAGAGGTTCTGGTTCAGCTATAAATAAATAAACATCTCTGAAATCTTCTTAAAGTAATACTTGAGTTTTTGTAAACTAATCTCTAGCCAGTGCATCTGTAGAACATGTGTGATTACAAACAAACAACAATTTTGATGTTTCTGTGAACTGAAAGAACATAAAACCTGCTTCGTCAAAACTTACTTATAATGGAGGTCTAAGTGAAATTGCTGAGGAAGTCAATAAAGGTTTTTGTATTTTTGATTTCCTCAGGTAATGTTTTTGGTAGATGAAGCTTTAAATCCATATAAGGTATTCTTTCAAGGATATACTTTTCCAATTTCTGGTTCAACATTTGTGCAGCTCAAAGTAAACACAGAAATGAAAATCTCAAGATGTAGGATTTCTTGTTATTGTATTGCTCCAGTGTTGAAAAGTTGGTTTATACTATTTAAGAACAGAAATGATAAAACCTTCGCTCCATTGTTGGAATGTAACAATGAAGTTTTGCATTTGTGTTAAATAGCCATATATTTTAGATGCTTATGACAGAATTTAACAACTGCCCTGCCCTTTACAAGGAAGTTTCAAGTAAACAGATAAACTATACATGGAAAAGCATTATGTCCATCCATCCATTTTGCATACCATTTCTCCTACACAGGGTCGCAGGGGAGCTCGGGGCACAAGGTGTGGGACACCCTGGACGGGGTGCTAACCCATCGCACGGCACAATCAAACACACATTCACACACTACAGACATTTTGGAAATGCCAGTCAGCCTACAACGCAAGTCTTTGGACTGGGGAAGGAAACCAGAGAACCAGGAGGAAACTCCTAAAGCACCCAAACTCTGTACACACAGAGCAGAGGCGGGATTCAAACCCCCAACCCCGGAGGTGCGAGGCAAACGTCCTAACCAGCAAGCCACCATGCCCCCCCAAAAAAAAGTATGATGGGTCATTCTTTAATAAATAAAGACTGTTAGAGTTGGCAAATTGTTGTGGTATACGAGGAATAAAACACAACCTCAGACTAGTAACAGCACTACCCCGTCGTTGATTATTTTCCTATACTAGCACTTCCTGACCTGTTTTATTCCTTACATACTGTATGTTACAGATGCAATGGTTACAGATTAGGTTGAAGGACACTAGAGTATTTCTTTATTTAATCCAGTTTAATCACAGTTTATAAAATGACTTCACTCTGGGTATGATTATAGACTGGGGTCATATTACACCCGATCCACATCTGTATTACACACTATCCACATCTGTATTACACACATACATTATACGCTACACACATCTGCCCACTGCTGACTTTAATTGTCAGTGGTTAACCAACATCTTCGTTCTGCATTTATATTCCCGGTGAGCTTCTTCTTGCTGCAGACACGGCCAACCTGCAATGTTCCAGAGAGGCATGAACACCGGGAGGCTCGTAAATATTCAGCTTGCAGCACTGAGAGAGAGAGGCTATAAATCCAAGGTCACTTTGGCCATTGCCTGGGAACAAATGCACACGCCTCCTTCCTCCTCTGTCCTTTGCCCAACAGTATGAATGCATGTAGCTAGACAAAGAGACAAAGAAAAAGAATGCACTCTGCCCTTTTGTGCTCCTTTATAATTATTAAAAAATAAAAGAACAGATAGAACTGTACATTTAATCTTTTCCTTACTGAGGCGTCAGGAGACTATGCTTTGCTTTGCATTCTATAATTCCACATTTACCCTGTTCCTTTTTCCTCTTTCCTCATCTTCCAGCCATTTCTCATCTTGTCCTTTATTCCTCCTATATGTCCCTTAGCACCACAGGCAAGGAAATGTTATTGTAAACACTACATTCAAGCCCAGAACACTCAATAAAGAATCAATTTTGGGTCATGTGGCACCACAAACCACTGCCCGAGGGGCCAGAGAGTGGAGTAAAGCACATTGTCAGTGCTTGTGTGTGTGTGTGTGTGTGTGTGTGTGTGTGTGTGTGTGTGTTTGCAGCGCTCTGTTGGTCAGCCTGCATGGCACCCTCCACGAGCCCTCACTGCAAAGCCCACAGGACCTCGTCTCTGTAATTAGAGCGAGCCCCATTACAGCAGGCTTACAATAGCCTGAAGAGTCATCCGGGTGGACTGGATTTGAATTCATTAGCATGTCATATATTCCCGCTCCCGGTCCATCTGAGACAGCAGCCCACATTGCGCAGTTAAATTTAACATGCACAGAATTCTGCATTTACCAAATACAAAACAGGCACAAATTCTAAACACGGGTGGCACTGAGAGTCTTAAGTGCAGGTTAAGGTTCACACTCTGAAGTGTGCATGTGAGATGAGAGAGAAAGATACAGGAGGAGGAGGAGGGAAGGGGGTCAATAATAGGGCACCTACAGGGCAATACTTCCTCGTGTCTGTCATGCTTGGCTAGCATAACTGTCACACTGACACTCAATTAATAAAAAATGAAGGATGTCTTATAAGAGCTGCCTCTGGCAGGAGACAATAATATCCAGTAGAAGAAAAAAAAAAGAGAGAGAAGACAAGGCAATGGGGAGTCAGTGAATGTATGTGTCCAGTGGAGTGAACAAATGTCTCTCTAGGTATATGTGCTGCTGTGACACGAGCGTGTGTGCGCGTGTGTGTGTGTGTGTATTTGTCAGTATAGAAAAGTCATACAATAAGAAAGTTTTCTTTCCATCACTTTAAAAACTGCAACTCCTTAAAATCAGTGTTTCCACATTGTGCTGTATGTATTCAGTCTTCTTGCTATTGGTTCCAGTACAAAATAACACCTTTTTAGACTGTATTGTATTCATTTTTCATACACAATTAGCTAAAAGTATTTCTTGTTAGTGGCCGCACAGACTTTTAGACTGTACAGTACAGTGCGTGTGTGTGTGTGTATGTCCTTGAATGCATATCCATAAAAGAGTCTGTCTGCATTACAGTTTTTCTTACCTGAAGGCCTCGATGATGTAAGAGGTCACGGCAGAGCCACCCTCGTGGGCGTTAGGCTGCCAGGTCAACGTCACACTGTTCCGCGTCACATCGGTCACGACAGGTTTGTGAGGCGGCCCGGGCAACTGGTAAGGCTCAGAGACAGGAGCCATAGCCACATCAACACTCTCTGTAACACACAGATACACAGGCAACGACGTGTCAGTACTTGTTCTGCATGTACACTGCTTAACTGCTTACGTACACTTTACGTCACAACTACCTTTTTTTAAATGCAGTAATTTTGATGTGCTTGGCTGAGTTTCTCCATTGCAAAAAAAAAATTACAGCTTAGCAAGTGTAGATATCTTGAATTAAGGAAAAGTTATCTAATATTTCCTATTAGGAGATTATGATTATACAACAAGTATAAGACCATTAAGCCTGTTTCTAGAGATATTTGCCAATTTCAAGCTTAAAACTCCTTTCTAGAAATAAATGTTTGAAATAAACAGAATTGTCTGCCAATATAATATGAAATGTTAAGCTTAAAATGAGTAAATATGTCTAGAAATAGGGTTAATACTAAAAGGTTTGTTTTTACATGCTAAGATATCATTGTTAAATCAGTCAAATATATTTAGCATTTATATTGCATTTATAGTATATAGTACTATTTAGTATTTCCTATTATAAGATTACAAAAAACCAAATGCATGATTATTAAACCTATTTCTAGGTTTGTACTAATTTCAAGCTTGAAATGATCTTGTTTAATTGGCGGATTTATTTTTTTCTAATTTTAAGTATTTATTTCTAGACAGGCTTGAGACTCATATACTGTATTTGATGTATAATTTTAAAAAATCTCATAATAAGAAATATCAGGCTAATATGCCCATATTCAAGATGTTTTTATGGGCCAAGATATAATTTTTCACAGTAAGAGATTATGTTTCAGGTCATTGTAATCAAAGAGTAATAAGGCAAAATAACATTTTTTGTATAAAAATGTAAATAAGAATGATGGTAAATAGGCCATCACTGCTAAGTAGTTAAAAAACATGACAACATGACATCAATTTGGCTCATAATTGTCTGACTTTGTAAACAAAGACTAGTACTAGTCTAGAAAGGTTTTCCAAAAGACAACCCTGAGTTTAAGGGAGTTTTCACACCTGGCTCGTTTGGAGCGTTTGTTTTGGAACCTGGTGCGTTTTCTCCCTTGGTTCGGTTCGTTTAGACATATATGAACATGGCAATTGCGCTCGGATCCGCACCAAAACAACTGGGCTGAGACCACCTGAATGAGGAACAAGGTGGTCCTGGCCCAATTGCAAATGAACTCTGGAGCGGTTTGCTTGCGCTTGGAAAGCAATCTGACCCAATGGACCAACCTGTATAGCAATGCATGATGGGAACTTTGTTACGTAAAAAACGTGTTTGTTTTGCTAATGGCTCACAACATGAATCCAAGACAAAGAATTCAAAGACAAGCTCACTGAAATTTGGTCTGACGAACATATTTCTGAACAACTTTCAAAAACGCATAAAAACACTGAGCTTTACACTGTGTTTAGCAAGCGTCTCAAGGAGATGGACTTTAATTGCTCTGTGGAACACATAAGTTAGATCAATTATAATAACTACAGCTAAAAAAGAAAGCCACAGTAAGCTCTGTCTGTGAGTGGAACCCCGGAACATAAACAGGCGCACTCTGACCAAAGAGATAAACACATTTTGGTACGCCTTGAAAACTTGTGAAAGTGAACCGAGCCAAGGAGAAAATGCGACATTGTAACAATTTAAGTCCCTGATTTGGAACAAAGCACAGATCTACAGGTCTGAAAACGCCCGAAGACAAGGTTTAATAGCTTTGGGATAACTTGTCACTTATGAAGCACCAGAACTCTCCCCTGTAATTCTCACTGCATTCTTTTCCAATTAGATCAGTCAGTCACTACTAATGAAGGTAATTCTATTTCCTGCTGCACAAATTGACAATGACAATGTTTGTGTGAGGCTATTCCACAGTTAATGATAACAAATACAGCGCAACACCAAACAAAAAAAAAAGAGAAACGCACATGCACAACTAAAAGTGCACTAACGAAGCAAGTGTGTGGGTCTGAGTGTTTACCTTTCACAGTAAGTACTCCACTCCAACTGGTCTCGCCACTGGAGCTGGAAGCGACACAGGTGTAGACCCCCGAGTCCGTTTCCTAGCAACAACAGTATCAGGGTCAACATTTGCATGGACACAAAATATGACTGCGCACGCACCGTGATTGATCTGTACACTCGAAATGCACCACTCCTGCCCAGTATTTATTATTAACAACTATGAACATTACTGTTTTACTTAAAAAGTTAGGAAGCATGCTGTGTACTAAAAGCATCATTAATATATCACTCATGCTCCTTGGACAAAACACCAATAGCATATACAGTATATTCTATATATGAAAATGTTTGCACTGTCATATAATTGTGAAAATGTTTGTGGTAAATGTTTAAAAGTGTTTAAAACTACTGTAATATGTGGAGAATAATCTTTAATATTATTTTAATCATTCAAATTCAAATCTACGGAGCCCCTGAAGTGACCTGTGCAAAAAAAATAAATAAATAAAAAATCACAGAGACTTTTACGTGCGCACGCAAAACTTTTCACGCGTGACAGTTTCCTGTGTGTGTATAGTTGTCTTCTGTTTGCGTCATGTGAGTACATACCTATGTCGGGAAGCAAGAACAGAAGTAATGTCTTTGTATTGAAGGCCAACTTTAAAATATATCTCTATAAATTCATGCTTATCCATGCTCACGGTTTGTTTACGTGTAAATGAACGATGGCAATGATGCAAACAGAAGAGAGCGATACACACACCGGAAACTGTAACGCTCTGTGATTTTTTTATTTTTTTTTGCACAGGTCACTTCAGGGGCGCCGTACAAATCCCTATGAGAAGCATTAGAACAATTAAAACATTAAATAAATGCAATAGTAATTTAATTAATAATATAATTAGTAACATTAATTCATATATAAAAATCATAGTATATAATATAACGTGTATAATAGTATATAATATAACATGATCATATAATACAGTAGTATAATAATATTTATTTAGTAATATTATGTAAGGTTTATAATAATAATAATAATAATTGTGGTATATAGTTTTTTATTATGATCTTTCTGATAATTATCTGCTATACTGAATGACTTCATCCTATTTAAAATATGTTCTGCATTATTCTTTAATACAAACACAAATATATAGGAAACATGCCAGTGTCTACCATCTAGACATAACAGTTTTGAAAACCATTTTATTGTCAGCATATATAGCAAGTGTTTGAATATTGCAGATGTTACTCTGGTTCTTCCCCAACCATAAAAAAAAATCATAACCACACACGAATGGTGCAATATCATCACCAGTATTGAGTGTTAATAGATATCAGTCAGGTTAGTAGACTAATCTGTTAATCGACATCAGTCAGGTTAGTAATGTTAATCCGTAGTATGAGTTACAGTGTGTGTGTGTGTGTGTCTGTGTGTGTGCGTATGTGTGTGTGTGTTCAGAAAGAAGGGGAATAGTGAAGAATTCAGAGAGACAGGAGGTAGGAGGGAGAGATGAGGGGATGTGCACAGAAGGTGAGACCCATTAAATTTTAACTCCCTGGCTGAGGGGCAGAATCATGGCTGAAATTGCTTACAACAGTGGAAGATGTAGCACTTTTTTTTCTCTCCATGGCAAAGATCTAATAGTGCTGACAGCACAGAGACATCGCTCATAGCTCTAAGGTCAGACACAGAGACGTAGACATCACCATGCATGACAACACACACTCAACGCCTACACACACACACACACACACACACACACACACACAACGGAACCATACTGCTAGCCAGTCAACTGCAACGTAGACTCTGACTCAGCAGCTTAAAAGGCTACCATGTTTAATTAAACACATCAGTCTCTATATTCATGATCATAGCACATGTGCAAAAAACAGGAAGAGGTTTTGTATATTTTTGGAATCTTCATGAACATCGGCACAACGTGGTGCAAACGTAAAAAGAGAATTATACATTGTCAAGAGGTCTGTATGTATTAATTATTTTGAAACAATACATTATCAAGGGGTCTGGTTAAACATACTGCTGTGATATCCAATCAAATCAGCTTGTCGCATTCCGTTTAAGAACTGAGTGTGTGCATTGCAGCACAGTGATGTCTTCATAATGATATATGAATAGATGATATAAATTTTATAGTGATTTTATGGGCATCAGTAACTAACTGGCTGACAGATCTTAGAGCAAATATATTTTATTAGAGCAAATATATTTATAGTGGATAATATACAGATATAATGCTAATTCAGAGATTGAAAGGCATTCAATTAAAAAATGTGCAGAAGGTACAGATTTCACAAGCACAATTTTTCCTCTTGGCAAAGTTTCCAGCCTGTAAAATGCAACATTCATGCTATATTCTGCAGTCTATACTTGCAATCGAAACAGTAAATGTGCTTTATTTATTAGCTTTATTTATTAATTCTAACTTTGTGTTTTTATAAATTGAACTGAATGCTCATAGGTCATTATAGCCTACTAAGTACTTTATATCTGGTCACATAACATTGTGCACACGGTGTTTCATAATTTGAAAGATTGTTTTTTTTTTTGCGAAACACGATGTCTGGTTATGTTTTTAATGAATACATATTCCGGAAGAATTACAGCCACATGCCCAAAAGATTGGTTTTTTTTTATCTTCAAAAATATCAAGATCATCTTTTGAGTGCAGGCCTAAATAAGCACCAACAGAATTATATATTGCTGACTGTTGTGTTCAACACGTCAATAAAGCCCCTTATATTTATGTTGCAGAACGCCTCAGCTGTGTACACACAAAAGTACAGATTGATGACAAATTAAAGGAAAAACCATGGCTTTTTTTTTTTTTTTTTTTTTGCTGGCATGTTTTGGGTCCACCTGTCCCATTAGAGAGAATTGTCACTGCAAATCAATACAAAGTTACTCTGACTGATCATCTTCATGCTGTGATGAAATATTTCTAATCTGATGGGAGCAGTCTTTTCCAGGATGATGCCGCACACATACATAAGGCACGGCGGCTCACTGAACGGTTTGATGAGGATAAAAATGATGTAAATCTATGCTATGGCTTTTCCAGTCACCAGATATCAACTTAATTGAACAGTGAATGGGAGTGGCATGTTAGACTCTCTCAGTGCTCATAATAACCATCATCAAAACATCATCTAAGGAAATATCTTTTGTAAGAATGGTGTTCAGATTTGTAGAACCCATGCCAAGGTGCATTGAAGATGTTCAGGTGGTGCACGTTGGCCCGACACCTTACTAAAACATTTTATGTTGCTTTCTCCTTTAATTTGTCACCTGCCTGTATTTCTGTGTCTTTTGGCATTGTGTAGGGATGTAATTGTGCTGTTGGAGAGTGTTCAGAGAAGTGTGAGAAAGTTGTGACAGCATGTGTGAGAAAGTGTAAGAAAGAGAAAGAAATTGCAAACTTTAGCCATATTGGCACTTTTCTATTGGTAATTCCTATCACTTCATTCTAACATTTTTTCATATAAGATCTTTTTTTCCAATGGTTTTGACCAGAACTCCACTGTGATGCGCGCTCAGTAGGTGTCTGCTGATTTTTCATGGCTGGCAGCCGTGAAAGTTAAACATGCGATTAAAAATGCATGAGTGGAAAGGCAACAGGGAGCTAAATATTTTCACTGCTTCTCAGATCTCCCCTTTTCTCTTTTCCCCTCTACATTCTCTCATTCTCCAATCTCTCTTCTCGCTTCAGTTCGATGATATAAACTCTGATTTCTCCACTCATTCTCTCTCTGTTTTCAGAACAGTAGACTACAGATTGCCTCTGGTGATCCTGCCAGTAAAATCTTCACATCTTTCTGTCTCTTTCTTTTTAAGAGCCCTTTAAAATGGCATATTTTCTCTCGGAGAGATGGATGCTATTCAAACAACAGTTAATTCTAGTACCGTAAATGCAGGCGATATGAAATGAAATAAGAAAAAGTTGAAGAATAAATAATAATGATCCACACTGTGGAAATGAGTAGTTTCTACTGAGTAGATGACAGCCTGGGCAGCTTTTAATCTGTTACTCACTGGTTGCCACAGATTACAGAAAAGGATTGCTGAGAGTACAGTAGCCCATAAAGATTACATGACCTCACCCCGTGACTCTCTATACGACTGAATGAGAATTTAATTAAAGGCTGAGTAGTCGTTAATCTGTCCAGGCCACAATCAATTAACCCAACATTCAGACTCATTGCGATGGCTATCCCTTAGGTAGACACACACACACACACACACACACACACACTGAGTTAGTGCTGAAGCTTTGTTCAAATTTGACTGAAATTTACTAATTCAAAACATTTATTTGAAACTTTAAGATACATCTGTCACTCTGTCTGTGTTTTGGTGTCACATTAATAAATTATTTGCAAAGATCTAGCTAAATATAAGTAAAATATAGCCAAAGAAAAGTTAAATCTAGCTAAATATCAGTAAAATCTAAATAAACATCAGTCAAATCTAGCTACATATCATAAGAACAGGCTAAATATCAGTAAAATCTAGATAAATACCGGTAGAATTTAGCTAAATATCAGTAAAATCTAGCTAAATATCAAGAAAACGTTTTATGTTTATCATCAAGTCAAATCTGAAACATTACAATGCATGATAAAATGATTTTCTTGCCTCTTCAGGCTTGTCTCTGTCAAAAACTTTTTTTTTCTTTCTGTGGTTTATGTGATACAAATCCACAGTGTACCACTACTGCTAATTTTCTGTTTGTTGAAAGCTGTTTATAAGCTCATTCATATTCTACAGAAATCCGTATTCTAATATAACTGAATGTTACATCTTCTAAGTAATTAAAGGTTAATTAAAATCTGAAACCCACTTTCAAAGAAAAGTCATCTTATTGTTGTCCATCTGTCCAGCTTGACAGGCTGGGTCAACTGCAAACTGACCCTACACTAGCTTTTTTTATGAAGCGCAGCTCGCCTGACCCCATCATAAATCAGCGTGCTAAGCATACCTGTTGTGTTGATGTTCCGTCTCTGTATTTTCTGTTGCTTTCCGAGACAAACATGGACATGTTTTACAGATGGAACTGCACAACAGATTTGCAGGTGAGCTGAACTACAGACGTGAATTTTCAAACTCAGTGCAACAGCATATGGTGACTGTCAGATAAGACAGTTAACTATGAAACCTAACATGCTGAATAGGTTTTATTTGAAATACCATATGCTAATGTCTCTAGGCTACTAAGATTTATAAATGCATATTCACTCCTGTAAAGTACCTGTAGGGCTGTGATTTGTAAGCTGCCATTCTCCATCAAGCTGATCCGCTCGTCATTTCCCAGGATTCTCTGCCCATCTCGCTCCCACTGAATGCTGGGTAATGGGTTGCCCATTACATAACACTGCAGTTGGGCAGTGGCTCCAGGAGCAAGCGTCTGATTGGCTGGGCCTTGACGGATGATGGGCGGGACCCGATCGGATGGAGCTAAATTCAAGCGAATGGCAAGGTTAATTAAATATGAAACAAGAATGATATGCAATGATGTATATGTTGACTAACGCTATACTCATTACTCATACCTGCAAATTACAGGGACAGTATGAAAGCTATTAATAAGGATGCAACTGTGTGCAATAACACAATTAAAGCCAGATTGTAAAACAAATTGACTGGCATGTGGAATTAGGTTTAAAACCACCAGACATCTGTTTTTCAAGCTACTGTATACTCTGGGTATCTGCAGAGTTAAGCAGAAATTAGTGGAGCATGAAGAAGCAAAGTGCTATCGCTGATGCACTTGTTCTTCTCTTTAGTCACAACCTGCGAGTTGAAATAATGTAGCACTAAAGCAGGACAGGAAAACCTTTTACTGCGCTTAAGCCCATTAAATCATTACTATAGATTTCAGACTGGGACAGTGTGGTGGAGCTGGAAGAAACTGTGATCGTTAGCAGCAATCATCAACTTCCCTGTGCTATTAAATGGCCAGAAGCCAGATGTATGAGGAGGCTCCATCTGCATAGTGCTGTGTTATAATGCGTGTATCGGCTTTTACGATGAGTTATGAGATCTGAGGCGGTGCTGCAGTGCATTACTCCACGACATGCGGTATTCTGCACCCCACGTCAGCATGTCTTCACTACAGTGCATCATGTACTGTATGTGTGTTTTTCCTAAGCTTTACTGGATAAATTATTCACTGCAAAACGGTCCCTGTGTCGACCGGGGCTTTGATAAATAATTGACTTGTCAGTTACCTCAGCATTTAGCATTCTCTTTTTGTCGACACATGGGAAATAGTTTTCAAAGACATGTTTAAAACACACACTTTCACTTACTGTAGAAGAAATGAAGAAGTCATGAATGTGCATTGGAACCTAAACATCATTTACAGTTGTGTAAGAGATTCTGAGCTCTTAAATGTAACTCAGCTCAGTGCAGTGCTGTTTCCCAACCCTCTTTGGTCCAAAACTGAGGTATAGTCCCACTCACCAAGATTTAGTGTAGATACAATACCAAAACATTTTTTTCCTGACTTCAGGTGAAATCCTGTTCCATCATGTTCTTACAACCTGGTTTTGTGGATGTCTCTTCAGCATAAATAGGATACTTCAGCCAAATACTAACTAAATATACCTGAGTAAATGATTTTATCCATAACAAAACACGAACAAACAACTCAGTCATGGCTACTAAATGTGAATCAGACAGTTGATGCGTCATTGCGAATGGTGGTGTAACTAGAAGATTCAATAAAATGCCAGCAAAACGAATTAAATACCACATTATAGCCATCATAGACAGGAATTAGCTCATTGTACTTTGAATACTTATAAATGCTCACCCATAAGTGCTCACAAGAAGATATAAGCCACATTTGATTTAAGTGACCTTGAATTCTGTTTGTAAAATTGAATCACATCATTACAAAAATGCACACAGGTTTTAAAAGAAACGAGGTGAGTTGATTTAACTATATATCACCTAATCATGTCTCTTAAGGTCCCCATGGAATCAAATTTTAAGTTTTGTGGCTTTTAGTATGAATATGTTAGTGTTAAGGTTATCTATAAGCTAGTGTGCTCCAATGCACCGACAAAATTGACATTTAGATGCATTTACAGTGCCCTCCACTAATATTGGCACCCTTGGTAAATATGAGCAAAGAAGGCTATGAAAAATTGTCTTTATTGTTTAACCTTTTTATCTTTTGTTCACAAAATTCACAGAAATACTCTGCTCTCACGGATATCAAACAATTGCAAACACAACACAGATTTATTTTTAAAAAAAATCTTTGTTAAATATAAGTGTGGAACAATTATTGGCACCCTTTTAGTCAATACTTTGTGCTACCTCCCTTTGCCAAGATAACAGCTCTGAGTCTTCTCCTGTAATGCCTGATGAGGTTGGAGAATACATGGCAAGAGATCTGAGACCATTCCTCCATACAGAATCTCTCCAGATCCTTCAAATTCCGAGGTCCACGCTGGTGGACTCTCCTCTTCAGTTCACCCCACAGGTTTTCTATGGGTTTCAAGTCAGGGGACTGGGATGGCCATGGCAGGACCTTGATTTTGTGGTCAGTAAACTGTTTTTGTGTTGATTTTGATGTATATTTTGGATCATTGTCCTGCTGGAAGATCCAACCACGGCCCATTTTAAGCTTTCTGGCAGAGGCAGTCAGGAGTCCATGATGCCATGTATCCTAACAAAATGTCCAGGTCCTCTGGCAGAAAACAGCCCCAAAACATATTTAACCGTGGGCATGAGGTACGTTTCCATATGGCTACCTTCTCCAAAACTACCTCTGGTGTTTATCGCCAAAAAGCTCTATTTTGGTTTCATCTGACCATAGACCCCGATCCCATTTGAAGTTCCAGTAGTGTCTGGCAAACTGAAGATGCTTGAGTTTGATTTTGGATGAGAGTAGAGGCTTTTTTCTTGAAACCCTTCCAAACAACTTGTGGTCATGTAGGTGACTTCGGGTTGTAGTTTTGGAGACTTTCTGACCCCAACACGCAACTAACTTCTGCAATTCTCCAGCTGTGATCCTTGGAGATTGTTTGACCACTCGAACCATCCTCTTCACAGTGCGTTGAGACAATATAGACACACGTCCAATTCCAGGTTGATTCATAACATTTCCAGTTGACTGGAACTTCTTAATTATTGCCCTGATGGTGGAAATGGGCATTTTCAATGCTTGTGCTATTTTCTTATAGCCACTTCCCATTTTGTGAAGCTCAACAACCTTTTGCTGCACATCACAGCTATATTCCTTTGTCTTACCCATTGTTATGAATGACTAAGGGAATTTAGCCTATGTGTTACTTCATATTTATACCCCTGTGAAATAAGAAGTCATGGTTGAACATTTTCCTGTTCCTAGTCACCCAGGTGTACTAAAAAAATTTAAAATATCAATGGGAATATACTTCAAATATATTTTTCTCATATGAATTCACAGGGGTGCCAATAATTGTGGCACACATATATTTAACAAATATTTTTTTTTTGATAAACCTGTGTTGTATTTTTGTGAAATTTTTTAAACAAAAGATCAAAAGGTAAAACAATAAAGACAATTTTTCACAGCCTTCTTTGCTCATATTTGCCTAGGGTGCCAATATTAGTGGAGGGCACTGTAGTTAATGTTGCTCATATGGCACAGGATGGTGTGATTAGTATTACCAGTGACAGCTACATACATGCCCTCAGTTAGTCAGACTCGTTATTCTGGTATACAGTGGTGTGTTTGTGATGGTGTTGCAGCATACAGAGATGTGCATGCACCTGCATTAACACACACACACACACACACACACTTTCACACATGATGCATAAACAGTTTATTGGTCATTGGGGAGCAGGAAGGAGTGGGCAAATGTTGTCGGCCTATTTGCATAGTGTGACGACGGCTTGTCCTTTTTGATTATGTCTCCCCTGCCTCCTGCCGCGCACTCCTTTGAGGATGTGGAATTTTTAATTTGGGACGGCTTTGAAGAGGTTTTAATTCATTTTCTGGGTGAAAATGAGCCACACCGGGTAAAGCTCGCTGTGATAAGGTCATGCACAAATAATACAATTATATTTATGGACCCGGAAGCTTAATGTCGTTAGACTGATATTAAAATACCAATCGTCTATTAGTAGCTCTGTGTAGGGGTAAAGGATGATGTATGTGATGGTTACACACACAAAAAGAGCAACCCATGTACACTGGTGCTGTTACCCACCGTCTTCCACTTCCAGCAGGGCTTTGGTGAGGACACTCCCTGCCACACTGATGGCCTGGCAAATGTAATACCCAGAATCTTCACTGTGCACATTGCTAATGGTGAGCTCACCACTCAGTGACACGGAGAAGTGACCTGACTGAGCTGGTGGCTGGCTGGGGAACATCAGCATCTGAGAAAACAAGGTGAATTGCTTTGTGAGAATAAAATTATGTCAAACAATTTTTTTTTTTTAGTCACACTGACCATAATATTCAACGTAATTAATTATGGCAATGTAATTAATTAAAGCAAATAAATATGTTCAAGATTAATTTTTTATGGTATTAATCAATGCTGCACTGTACAACACAAACACACATGCTACAATATTTAACCTTTGCCAATGTAAATCTAATATAATAGCATTAAACAAAATGTCTAATTAATTCTGCTGTATATATTATATTGCAATATTGTTTTAAAAGCAGCGGGTTATATATAGGCTATAGGAATGAAATATTGATATCCAACATGCACATACATACATATTAAGCTTTATATTGGTACCTTGAAAGGTATCATGAGATGTCTGACAATTCCAACCCCTAACCTTCACTGGTAACAATATAAACAATATAAAATATATCAAATCAAATCTAAGCTATCACTGCGCTTCCTAACATGAGTTATGTATTATTCAATTATATACCAAGAAGATGCAAGAAAATAGATACAAGAGAGAAAACAGGACGGTTAATGGTGAATTTGCATTTGTAAAGACATTACAACAATGAATACTATACTTGTTGTTTAGACATAAAATCCGGATGACCATTAAGATTTATGTACACATTAAAGAACAATAGCAGAGCTATCTCATCTGGTGGTTAAGGGTTTATGTGTGTAGGGTGTCAGAGAGACAGGGGTCATGCACAAAAGGTTGAGGATAAGAAGCCTTCTTCATGCAGAAGGCAGCAACATTGACAGCTGCTCTATTGTCTGAGCCGGCTAGGGGGGAGGAGTGTGTGTGAGTGTGTGTGTGTGTGTGTGTGTGTGTGTGTGTGTGTGTGTTCATTTTTGGAGATTATTCACTGACCCCCTCATCCAACCTATGACCACTGTCTCTCTAAAGCTCCTTGATTTGGTGTCTATATCTATTGTGCTTTATGTGAGCTCGCTCTCTCTCTCTCTCTCTCTCTCTCTCTCTCAGAAACAAATACAGACAGTAAGACCGGTCAGAAACATGCTCATGCTAACTTGTAGATAGATGGTAGAATGACATAAGGATTTGTATTTTTTCCTGTAAACACATTTTCTTTGCTTTCTGTCCCAAGCCTGTGGCATCTATAACATTTACATTTACATTTAAGGCATTTAGTAGACGCCCTTATCCAGAGCGACTTACTGATTTGCTTAGTGCTTTGAAATCTCTATCAATAAATACATCCTGATACTGGTTCAGTAGGTCACAGACTAAGAATACCAACAGTCTAAAAAACTCTGTTGGAGAGGTAATATAGTACAAAAAGCACACAGAAAACACAATTTATTATTAATTTGTTTAAATTCAAGTGCTAATTTAAATACTTCAGGAAGAGGTACAGTGGTGCTTTAAAGTTTATGAACCCTTCAGAATTTTCTATATTTCTGCTTAAATATGACCTAAAACATCATCAGATTTTAACACAATTCCTAAAAGTTGACAACGAGAACCCAATTAAACAAATGAGACAAAAATATTATACTTGGTCATTTATTTATTGAGGAAAATGATGGACTATTACACATCTTGCTCTTGGAGTGACCTTTGCTGGTCGATCACTCCTGGGGAGGGTAACAGTGGTCTTGAATTTCCTCCATTTGTACACAATCTGTCTGACTGTGGATTGGTGGAGTCCAAACTCTTTAGAGATGGTTTTATAACCTTCTTCCAGCTTGATGAGCATCAACAACTCTTTTTCTGAGGTCCTCAGAAATCTCCTTTGTTTATGCCATTATACAGTTCCAAAAAACATATGTTGTGAAGATCAGACTTTGGCAGATCTCTGTTATTTAAATAAAACAGGGTGCTCACTCACACCTGATTGTCATCCCATTGACTGAAATCACCTGACTCTAATTTCACCTTCAAATTAACTGCTAATCCTAGAGTTTCACATACTTTTGCCACTCACAGATATGTAATATTGGAACATTTTCCTCAATAAATAAATGACCAAGTATAATATTTTTGTCTCATCTGTTTAATTGGGTTCTCTTTGTCTACTTTTAGGACTTGGGTGAAAATCTGATGATGTTTTAGGTCATATTTAAGTGTTCACAAACTTTCAAGCACCACTGTAGGTCTTTAGATGTCGTTTGACATTGACTGCCAGTGACTCAGCTGTTTGGACATCTAGGGGAAGTTTATTCCACCATCTAGATGCCAGAACAGAGAAGAGTCTTGATTCATGCCTTCCGTGTACCCTGAGAGATGGTGGGACCAGTCGAGCGGTGCTAGAAGATGGGAGGGAGCGTGGTGCAGTGCAGGATGTGATAAGCTTCAAATATATACAAGAAAACACTTTTTACATCTTCACCAACCCCAAAGCTCCCACTTTCTCACAGAATTCTTTGCTCTGCACACCCAGGTTTGCTAATATTATAATTATACAATATATTTGTTGTCAGTATATTCCATACATAATATAAATGTAAATGTTAAGGGTGTGGCAGACTAAAAAAACTTCATCCTCACTCTCTGTCTTTGCCTGTCGCCTGTCTGTGTTTTTCCCTTTCTCACTCTCTGAGTTTCTCTCTTTATGAGCTCTGCTGTAGTAGTTAGGACCCGTGCCTTTTTTTTCCCTCCCTGTTTATGATTATGGCTTTGCCTTGTTTGACCATGTCTGGCCATTTATTGATCTCATTATGACTATGATTTGTGAAAAAGCCCAAATAAATACATCCAGCCTACACACTATGTACTTCCTTTTGCATACATGCATGCAATGCTTAGACCTGGCAGTTGTGTTTATCATAGCGATAAATACTGTCTAAAATTGAAAGAACATTTTAGGATCCACAGATATTTAGGAATTTAGAAGTAACACAAATTATTTCATAATGCTATGAAGTGCTATATGGGGAAAAAACATTGGTAAAATACTTCATTCTTTTACCTTGAGAAAGTATATTGCAAAACTGAAAAAAGCACAACTTCAGCCAGGACTGAACCCACTGAGTTTATACTCTAAAGGTATTAGAAAGCTTGATTTGTATCTGCCTGCTCTTACCTGGCTCCCTTCTTTTTGCCAGAACACTGCAGGGGGTGGGTTTCCCTTAGTGCCACACAGGAACGTCACGGTACGTCCCAGTGCCGAGATCTGATCCCGGGGACGAACCACGATCTGAGGAGGAACTGGAGAACAGAGAACAGCACACATTAGCGGTTTTTAAAAGTCACATTTATATATATATATATATATATATATATATATATATATATATATATATATATATATATATATATATATATATATATATATATATATATATATATAAAACACGTCTGCTTCTTGTCACATCTACTCTAAAGTTTCAAGTGTGTGTCATGCAGTAAAGCCATCATGGGTGATAATGAGCACATATGCTAGGTTACAGCAACACTGACACCTAACCCAGAAAGCGAAGCTTTCAGTCATAGATACAAGTGAAGCCAATTATAATGCTGGTTTAGTGTGTTTCTTCACACAATATGCATATTTAAGCTCTATTTTGACAATGTAAACTTATCTTATCTGTACATTGTTGAATCCCCATGGAGATATTTGCTGCTGGAATATTGGCTGATTAAATCTGATATGGGTTAAAGAGCACCATTTTGGCAGGGTTTTATTCTCCTATTGCTCTCATGCAGGTGCTTCAGAACACATGGCACAAAACACAGTTTCTGAAGAATACTTCTCTACTGGAGTTGCGTGGGCTTACACAGGGCTGCTAGCTCTCTCTCTCTCTCTCTCTCTCTCTCTCTCTCTCTCTCTCTGTGCATTTGTGTGTGTGTATGTGTGGGGGAGTACTATAACAAGACCTACACATCTAAGAGCCTGTGGGATTCAGGCCTGTGGAACTAAATAAGCAGCTCAGATCAGAAGAGTGTTTGTTGTGAGAGATCATATTTCCAAGAGAAGATTTTTGTTTTGTTGGTTAATGGGGACTTGGACTCCTAAAACATTGATGAAGTCCCCACAGGTTTGGCCACAGAACAACTAAGAATGTCTTCGCTTCCTGTTTCTGTATTTTTACATACAGACCTCCCTCTGTTTCTAGCTAAAGTAATTGTAGAGGAAACTAATTGGAGCAAATAAGAACGACATTTGTATCTGATCAAACAAGTTGAGCAATCTGTGAGTAATAATCTGTTAAAAAAAGGAGAATTGTCTTGTAATTCTTTGAATATTTGCTTTCACAAACCTGTGAGAAAACCTTAAATAATGCTTTAAATAATGGAATGGGATGAATATCTATCCACTAATACTGTGTGAGACTATTTTTCAGCTCCTTCTGTTTATTAAGTATATTTGGAGTTTTGCTAATACTATTTTGTGTTAAACACAAGTAAAGCAAGTGAACACTCAGCTAATATACTAAATAATGTTTATATATATATATATATATATATATATATATATATATATATATATATATATATATATATATATATATATATATATATATATATATATATACAGGTGCATCTCAATAAATTAGAATGTCGTGGAAAAGTTTGTTTATTTCAGTAATTCAACTCAAATTGTGAAACTCGTGTATTAAATAAATTCAATGCCACAGACTGAAGTAGTTTAAGTCTTTGGTTCTTTTAATTGTGATGATTTTGGCTCACATTTAACAAAAACCCACCAATTCACTATCTCAACAAATTAGAATATGGTGACATGCCAATCAGATAATCAACTAAAAACACCTGCAAAGGTTTCCTGAGCCTTCAAAATGGTCTCTCAGTTTGGTTCACTAGGTAAGCCACAAACATTCATTGCCAAAGAAGCTGGCTGTTCACAGAGTGCTGTATCCAAGCATGTTAACAGAAAGTTGAGTGGAAGGAAAAATTGTGGAAGAAAAAGATGCACAACCAACCGAGAGAACCGCAGCCTTATGAGGATTGTCAAGCAAAATCGATTCAAGAATTTGAGTGAACTTCACAAGGAATGGACTGAGGCTGGGGTCAAGGCATCAAGAGCCACCACACACAGACGTGCCAAGGAATTTGGCTACAGTTGTCGTATTCCTCTTGTTAAGCCACTCCTGAACCACAGACAACGTCAGAGGCGTCTTACCTGGGCTAAGGAGAAGAAGAACTGGACTGTTGCCCAGTGGTCCAAAGTCCTCTTTTCAGATGGGAGCAAGTTTTGTATTTCATTTGGAAACCAAGGTCCTAGAGTCTGGAGAAAGGGTGGAGAAGCTCATAGCCCAAGTTGCTTGAAGTCCAGTGTTCAGTTTCCACAGTCTGTGATGATTTGGGGTGCAATGTCATCTGCTGGTGTTGGTCCATTGTGTTTTTTGAAAACCAAAGTCACTGCACCCGTTTACCAAGAAATTTTGGAGCACTTCATGCTTCCTCCAGCTGACCAGCTTTTTGAAGATGCTGATTTCATTTTCCAGCAGGATTTGGCACCTGCCCATTCTGCCAAAAGCACCAAAAGTTGGTTAAATGACCATGGTGTTGGTGTGCTTGACTGGCCAGCAAACTCACCACACCTGAACCCCATAGAGAATCTATGAGGTATTGTCAAGAGGAAAGTGAGAAACAAGAGACCAAAAAATGCAGATGAGCTGAAGGCCACTGTCAAAGAAACCTGGGCTTCCATACCACCTCAGCAGTGCCACAAACTGATCACCTCCATGCCACGACGAATTGAGGCAGTAATTAAAGCAAAAGGAGCCCCTACCAAGTATTGAGTACATGTACAGTAAATGAACATACTTTCCAGAAGGCCAACAATTCACTAAAAATGTTTTTTTTTATTGGTCTTATGAAGTATTCTAATTTGTTGAGATAGTGAATTGGTGGGTTTTTGTTAAATGTGAGCCAAAATCATCACAATTAAAAGAACCAAAGACTTAAACTACTTCAGTCTGTGGCATTGAATTTATTTAATACATGAGTTTCACAATTTGAGTTGAATTACTGAAATAAACTAACTTTTCCACGACATTCTAATTTATTGAGATGCACCTGTATATATATATATATATATATATATATATATATACTGCATTCAACTAAATGCTGTAACTTGTAAGTTCTGACCTCCAACTACAAAAAAAATAAAAAATAAAAAATAAATAAAATAAGGCAAAGAAAGCTCCCCCTCAACTGAAAATACCTGTTTGGGAATACCTAAATGAGTTATGCTGTATATACTAGTATTTGCTTTAGATGATCAAGATACAGACATATTCGCTAAACAAGTTAACTGTTTTGAGGAGGTAAATACACTCACAGAACACTTTAGATAATTACATGAATGAGTAGGTGTACAAGTGTTCCCAATAATCACCCAATCATGTGGCAGCAGTGCAATGTATACAATTATGCAGATACAGGCCAGCAGCTTCGGGTAATGTTCACATCAACCATCAGAGTGGGGGAAAACATGTGATCTCAGTGACTTTGACTGTGGCATGATTGATGCTGCCAGAAGGGCTGATTTGAGTATTTCTATAACTGCTGATCTCCTGGGATTTTCACTAAAGTGAGTTTCAGTCTCTAAAGTTTACTCAGAATGGTGCAATAAAGAAAAAACATCCAGTGAGTCCACTTCTGTCAGCCAAGAACAGAAAGCTGAGGCTGCATTGGGCACAGGCTCACCCAAACTGGACAGTTGAAGACTGGAAAAATGTGGCCTGGTCTGATTAATCTTGATTTCTGCTGAAGCACACAGATGATAGGGTCAGAATTTGGCACCAACAGCATGAATCCATGGACTCAACCTGCCTTGTGCCAACAGTCCAGGCTGGTGGAGGTGGTGTAATGGTGTGGGGAATGTATTCTTGGCACACTTTAGGCCTATTAATACCAATCTATCATCGCTTGAATGCCACAGCCTATTTGAGTATTGATGCTGACCATGTGCATCCCTTCATAGGCACAATTTACCCAGCTTCTAATGGATACTTCCAGCATGATAATGCACCATGTCACAAAGCAAAAGTCATCTCAAACTGGTTTCATGAACTTGACAATCAATGGCCTTCCCAGTCACTGGATCTGAATCCAATAGAACACCTTTGGGATGTGGTAGAACTGGAGATTCACAATTGCATCAGGAATTGCATGCAAAATATAAGTGCTGTTCCTTATATGCACATATATTTGGTGTGGATTTCAGGTAATAATCAATCAATCAAGAATTCCAAATTCAGGGTACGTAAAAAGTTAATTCAGATTCTACAATATGCAACATAACCTCTGTAGAATGCGTCAATCTCTTTCTTTCTCTTGCTCTGGTTTCTGCTTCTCCTCAGTTTGAGCATGATCAATGCCTCTTGCTGGTGGATGTTAATCTGTGGCTTTATCTTGCCTGCAGGCTTCTGTAAAGACGCCTTCCCTGTTGAACTATGCCCTGCGTGGGCACGGACCCCCACACTAGCACGCTTCCTGTGTGATCTCCTTCTGGAAGTGCTTTTTGCCAAGGATTGGAGGAGGGGAATATTGATTAAACCCAGATCTATCACTCTTTAGCGCACGCTTGTGGAGGGGTGATGCTGCCATTTTTAACCTCCAATGGCTAATTGATTTATTCTCTGCAAGTCGTTTCTCTCTTTCACACACGACCAGAGCAAACTGCTGGCCCTGACGCCTCATGTTCAGCCACACTGAGGCAAGGTGTCCCCTTTAGCTCATGTCACAAATTCATTTTGCGGCAATCCATCAAGCTAGTATGCATTGAAACATCAACACCTTCTCTGTAAATGCATCTAACAAACACTTTCTCATTGTGTTAACTCCATCTCTCATGTTCTCTCTGTCTTTCTGTCTCTCTCTCAGTCAGCAGCTGCCTCATTGGCCGCACAGTAAATAAACAATCAGCGAAAGGGCAGGGTGCTGCCAAAGCACAGCTTGCAAGCGAGAAGCTTTATGGAATGGAATTAAGTCCAACAGGGAGGTGGAGGTCAGGAGGTTAGCAGATAGGTCAGAACCACAACATATCCTTCCTCTCTAGAAGTTTGAACCCAACTCCAAAGGAGCTTAAAGCAAACATGTACTGATTTCAATTTCCTGGGATCTCAATAACCATCTCCAGACCAGCGCGTATTGATCTTGTCATCGGCTCTCAGCGAGGCTGATGCAACTACACAAACATTTATGAAATGCTGTGCAAAGACCTTAATGCTAAGAGATTAGGTCAGTTATGTAACAGGAAACATTGTTCATTTTCATATATAAGCACCCTCTTTAAAAATAATTATGTATCTAAGAGCATCCTCTTCAAAAACATGTATTTATTTACGAGCACTCTCTTATCTAAAGGGGTTACACTCTTTTGATGGGCCAAAGATTAAAAAACCTGAGTATAATAAAAAATAATTATCAGGTACTGAACAAGAGGTGGTTTTATGAATGCTGCCCATAAATTGCATAGAGAAAAATTCAAGATTTCAAATATGCATAATGCAGCTCTTAACAACCAAACAAACCTACTTTAATTAATGTTAATTAATGCCCGTTGAGTAACAAAGGGGAAAATCTGCTGTGTTCAGTAAGCTATTGTATAGTTTTCATTAAAATATGAAAATAAAGTTTTCTTTCCTGGATTCTATTGGTTATATGCAGTATAAAGCTGTATTATTCCCACTCAAGTTTCCAATATGATATTGTAAAATGTGATTGATTATAACTTGTTACTATTGTTACAATTATTATAGTTAGAAAGCATTTACAATAATAAATTAATTGATCCTACTGTAAAATATCCACACCATTTACAGCATATAGTATAGTATTTTTTTTGAGGCACAATACATAAAATCTTACAGATACAGGTCAAGAGCTTCAGTTAATGTTCACGTTAAACAATGTGATCTCAGTGACTTTGACTGTGGCATGGTTGTTGGCACCAGACTGGCTGGATTGAATATTTCAGAAACTGCTGATCTTCTAGGATTTTCACATACTTTAGAGTTTACACCTACGCCTTGCTGATGAGAGAGATCAGAAGAATGGGCAGACTGGTTCGAGCTGACAGGAAGGCTACGGTAACTCAAATAACCACTCTTTACAACCGTGGTGAGCAGAAAAGCATCTCAGAAGGCACAAGATAGCGCACTTTGAGGTATATGGGCTGCAACAGCTGATGACCACATTGGGTTCAAAGAACAGCAGTCTGAGGCTAAAGTGGGAACAGGCTCACCCTAACTGGTCAGGTGAAGATTGGTCTTAATCACCTTAATCAGTGCATTTTAAGTTAAGAATTCCTTGGAAGATTCACAGTGACACAGTGACAGATTTACCCCTGTATACAGTGCTGTGAAAAAGTATTTTACCCATCCTGATTTCTTCTGTTTTTGTGTATATCTCATACCAAATAGTTTTAGATCTTCAAACGAAATCCAACATAAAACAAAGGCAACCCGAGTTAACACACAATACAGTTTTTTATTTATTTATTTTTTTTATTGAAGCAAAAAAAGTTATCCAACACCTATCACCCATGTGAAAAACTAAATACCCCCTTAAACTTAAAATCTGGTTGTGCCACCTTTAGCAGCAATAACTGCAACCAAACGCTTCCACACTGGAGGGTTTTCGAGCCTAAACTGCCCATTTAAGGTCCTGCCACAGCATCTTAATTGGTTCAAGTCAGGATTTTGACTAGGCCACCCCAAAACTTTAATTTAGCTTTTTTGAACCATTCAGAGGTGAATTTACTCCTATGCTATGGATTATTGATCATCAACTTACAGACTGAAGACCGGACATTCTCCTTTAGGATTTTCTGGTAGAGAGCAGAATTCATGTTTCCCTCAATTATTGCAAGTTGCCCAGGCCCTGAAGAGGCAAAGCATCCCCACACCATCACACTTCCACCACCATGCTTGACCGTAGGTATGATGATCTTTTTGTGGAATTCTGTGTTTGGTTTACGCCAGATGTAACGGGACCACTGTGTTCCAAACAGTTCCATGTGTGACTCATTTATCCACAGAATATTCTCCCAAAAGTTTTGAGGATCATCAAGGTGTGTTTTGGCAAAATTCAGACGAGCCTTAATGTTCCTCTGGGTTAGCAATGGTTTTCACCTCGCCAATCTTCCATGGATGCCATTTTTGCCCAGTGTCTTTCTGATAGTGTTGATGCAGGAGAGGCCTGTAGGTCCTTTGATGTTGTCCTTGGCTCTTTCGTGACTTGCTGGATGAGTGTTGCTGTGCTCCTGGAGGAATTTTGGAAGGTCGGCCACTTCTGGGAAGGTTCACTACTGTGCCGAGTTTTTCCATTTGGAGATAATGGCTCTCACTGTGGTCCTTTGGAGTCCCAGAGCCATTGAAATATCTCTGTAAACCTTCCTAGACTGATGTATTTCAATCATCTTCTTCTTCATCATTTCTGGAATTTCTTTCAATTTTGGCACAGTGTGTTACTGGGTAAGACCTTTTAACCAACCCTATGCTGTTGAAAAAGTTCTATTTAAGTGTTGATTTGATTGAACAGGGTTTGCAGTAATCAGGCCTGGATGCGTCTAGTCCAGCTGAACCCCATTATGAATGCAGTTTCATAGATTTAGGGAATTAGTAATTACGGGGGCAAATACATTTGCACACAGGCCCAGATGGTATTGGATAACTTTTTTGCTTCAATAAATAACTATAATTTAAAAACTGTATTTTGTGTTTACTCAGGTCGCCTTTATTTTATCTTACTTTTGTTTTAATTTCTGAAACAATTTAGTATGAGATGTACACAAAAACAGAAGAAATACTTTTTCACAGCACTGTACATGGTTGTTGCCCGAGTTGCCATTCCTAAATACCTAGCCTACAGCTAAGCATCTGTTATCACCCACAATTCCTTGCGGACTGAGCATGCGCCTATATCACTTTTCAGTGGATTTTCTGAATAAGGTGTTTACATGCAACAATTTTCCCGATTAAAACAGGCACATTCCAGGGGTGAGAATCATAATACTGTCTTAATCAGAATCGGGCAATCGGTTTGCAGCGTTTACATGACCCAATACTAATTAGATTATTGCCAAATTCCTATTAATATTTGAATATTGATGTGCATTTAAACGTAGTCAGTGAAATTCTGAAAGTTGCTGAAGCAGATTAGTTCATGAGAATGTCTGCAGTACCAAACCTACACACACAAACACATGACTTCAGCTAACACATATGGCTCATTGCTTTCATTTTCAGCATCAAACACACCCTTTTCCCTTTTCCTGCTTTCCCTTTTCTTTTTGAAACAATCCGAAACACAAATGCTCTGTCTACACTTTCCCATACACTCCCCCAGGGATGATGAGGAGTTAGCACTCTTAACACACAAATAAACAAGCATGAAAAATGCCTGATCATCCAGCCATGATGCAACACACTTCTGCCTACCCTCACTGATATACACGAACACTCACACACACACTCACAGACCTCAAAATCACCAGATCACAAGCTGTACGTAACACACCACTGCCAGTGTGCTGAGTTGGAACCCCCAGTGGGATGACACTGACAGGCACTTGTCATGCTCCAACAGTTGCGTAGACAGACATGGTGGGAAGCCACACTTCAGTAAGCGCAAATGCAATTAAAACTCCTACACGTAATTAACATGCCCTATAGACTGTAACCACCATCAAAAGGTTTTAAAAGATTCAAGTTATCTATGGCAAAAACGTGTATAACACATATGGTGCTTTTTTCTCCAATCAGCCATGTCAGCATGGCTCTAACTACACCACTTTCACAAGAAAAAAAGGTAATACATATAAATGATACAGCATTGTAAAAATGTCACTAGTTTTGCCCTGGCTAGGCCACAGTGACAGGCTTTTAAAATAGACCTTTATTGCGGATTCACTGCTTCCATAATGAGCTTAGGGGGCTGCCGCCCAGCGCAGCAGGCTTTAGTCGGGAATAAACTGCTGTTACATGGGCTTATTTCATCTCTATTGTTCCCCAGCTTACACATGCTAATGAAGAGGCCAGTTAAGGAAATGAGCAGGCTGGATTATTTCATGGCCTGCCACTGAGTGCATGATGAAACAGATCCTTCATCTTTAGAGCAGGTCAGAAACCCCTCTGTTTCCTCTTTTTCACTCATTCTTTTTCCTCCATTCCTCTTAACCCCTACTTCTAAATCATTCTCTTTAGACAAAACGTCCTCACCTATAAGAAATTTAAAAGCAATTTACATTCACACAATTTAGCAAAGTCCTGACAAGCTCTGAAATCTAAAGCAACAATGTACGAAGCCCTACAAACAAGGTCTATGTCAGAACGGCGTCTTGGTCCAACAGCAAGCGAACAGACAGGAAGGCCTGAGACACCACTTACTTCCTATTAATAATTCCTCCTCACATCTTTACCCTACTATGTAATTAAGTAGAACTGAAAAACATATATCAGCATTACTTACTTTCATTAGACATTAAACTGACCTGAATAACTAAAAATGTTCCCAGGAGCTAAGCTCAAAGTGCTCTTCTTTTTCCTGAAAGTAAATGGTCCATAATGCAAAATTTACTTCTCTACACAGATATATATTTTTTGCCATTCTCCTTCCAAAAAAATCCAAATTTCCAAAGCTAGGCCTCGACAAAAATATCACCCATCTTCTCCACTCACCTAATCAGACAGAGAAGTGGTCATTTTTGCACCTTCATTTTTGCTCTGTAGAAAAGCCACAGTCTTAAAGGCCAGGCTCTAAAAGCATGCTGCGTGTTGACTTTATGCTATTTATGAAGAATGCTCAGGAGAAATGGATCAAGCCAGACCTCAGTGGCTTGTGCTGTGGCCTGTAACATTGTTCTGGGTTTGATGAAAAAATGCACTTCAGAGGTTTGAACTGTGCAGCTTTATAATGTTGCACTTAACTCAGCTGTCACTGTAGAATTCAGTGGTAACTACTGAAGCCCCTTTCATGTTACAACATTTACATTCCTACACTTTACATTCCTTACACTACAGCATGTGCTGTGCTGCATCTCCATAAAAACAATCAGCATGTCCTCATTCATATTCCATCGCACATTCAAATATACTTTTTCAGTCCTTGGTAGTGCAACTGAAGCAAACAATCAACTATGGGTGGCAAAGCACTGTCAAAAGATCTCCGGGATAAAGTTGTGGACAGGCACAAGTCAGGAGATGGATACAAAAAAATTTCAAAGGCTTTATCAATGCCTAGAAGCACAGTGAAGTCTATTATTAAGAAGTGGAAGGTATTTGGTACAACACAGACCCTCCCTGACTCAAACTGGATGAAAGAGCCAGGAGGAAACTGGTCATAGAGGCTACCAAGAGGCCTTCAGCAACTCTGAAGCAGTTGCAGGAATTTATGACAAAGAGTGGTCATTGTGTGCAAGTGACAACAATATCACAAATTCTCCACAAATGTGACTTGTATGGGAGGGCTGCAAGAAAAAAGCCACCCATTACTGAGCTTTGCCAAAACGCACCATGAAGATTCTGTGGCCACATGGAAGAAGGTGTTATGGTCAGATGAGACTAAAATTTAATTATTTGGCCTCAACACCAAACGACATGTCTGGCGGAAATCCAATACAGCTCACCATCCAAATAACACCATTCCTACAGTAAAGCATGAAGGTGGTAATATCCTGTTATGGGGGTGTTTCTCTGCAGCAGGGACTGGAGCACTTGTCAGAATTGAAGGAAAATGGATAGGGCAATATACCGTCAAATTCTTGAGGAAAATCTGTTGCCTTCTGCCAGAAAGTTGTCAATGGGAAGAAGGTTTACCTTCCAACATGACAATGACCCAAAGAACACAGCAAAACTGACCACACAGTGGTTGAAGGAGAAAAAGGTGAATGTCCTTGCATGGCCTAGTCAGAGCTCAGACTTAAACCCCATTGAAAATCGGAATGACTTGAAGACTGCCGTCCACAAACGGTCACCATAAAATTTAACTGAACTTGAGAAGTTCTGCAAAGAAGAGTGGGCAAATATTGCAAAGTCTAGATGTGCAAAGTTAGTAAAGACATATCCCAACAGACTAAAGGCTATAATTAAAGTAAAAGGTGGTTCAACAAAATACTGACACAAGGGGGTGATCCTTTTACCAACTCAGTGATCCTGTTTTTTATTTTTGTTATTTTTCTCTGACATGTTGGTGTTATATCTTTCACTTGGATGTTATAAGTTGCACTGAGTAAATACAGCTGGATAAAACAAAAACTGTGTCCGTCTTCATTTCAGGCTGAAAAGCAACAAAATGTGATTATTTTAAAGGGGGGTGATTCTTTTCTGACAATTCTAGACGCTCCACAGTTTTATTCAGTGTGAACACAGTTTTGCGATCGCCATCTATTCATCTCTTCACTTCATGTGTTGCTCGCCTTTCGCTAGTTCTCTTCTCACTAACAATCTGTGCTACTACATACAGGAATGCTGAGGGTTGGCGCTACTTTGTGGCACATGGCATAACATTATAAATCACTTCAGCGAAGGTTGGCCTCTGAACACAGTTTACTCAGAAAGAATTTTGGAGTAGGGCTACAACATTTCCTCAAAATACAATATATATAGTATTTCCATTTTAACTACTTCAGCTTTAGTATTCCAAATAAGCTCGTACTTTCCTCATAGCTTGAATACCTTCTACTCAAGATCCATAAAAAGAAACTACTCATCTTCAAACTAGGGCTGTGCCTTATCGTATCTTCCATGATATACCGGTACAATTCCTCCCCATGATAACAATTTGTCATCCCGCAATATTGACGATATAGTTGATGTTTTGTTTACGCGACGCAACGTGGGCATCTTGCATGCAGAACGAGAACAAACATGGCGCAAGGTTGAGTTCCAACCCTAGTATGTAGTTTAAGAATAAAGTCAGAATCGGTGTTTACATTTTAAACTTGTACTTGATTTGACTCATTATTGTGTTTATATACTGTTTTGATGTTTTGCAGAATAGTTTAAGACTATATACACTTTTACAGAAGAAAATAATATTTTTACAACATTTCCATTTGTTTTTCCTGGGGTTAGATCATGAATCCTGTGAGTATTGATGTTTGCATTTTCACTGGAATTTTAATTTGTGAATAAAATTCATATTCTATTTTTTTAGCCTACTTAATTGGTATAGTTTAGTATTTGATGAAGGTCAGGATTAAGCTTTACTTTTTTGGATCAATGTTTGTGTTTGCACGGCTCTCAAGACTGTATGCTGATGTGACTTGTGGGCAGAAATATAGTGTTGAATGTTACTATTTTCATACTGTCATTTACCGCAAAAAAATACCATGAAATACCGTGATATAGCTTTAAGTCTATATCGCCCATCCCTACTTCAAACAGAATTGATTTAAAAAGAAGCCTTTTAGGCTTCTTTTTCACTACAGGTTCTCACTACACAGGGACTAACACTGCAATGGCATTACAATACCTGTGTAACTACAGGGTGTCCCAAAATCTCCATACATAGGGGAAATGAACACTTTTTTACCAAAATGCCTTCCAAAAATGTCCATACTTAGTTCATATTTTATAGATGTTTTCCAGATGTTTTCTTTTGACAAAAGAAGAACGCACTGAAATCATTCTCATGGCTGGATTGGGAAGCTGTCGCAAGGATGCGATGGACTTTAACAGGAAACATGGCAAGCACATCACACACGACACTGTTGCCAAACTTATTAACAAATTCAAAACGACTGGAAGTGTTGCCGACCAACCGAGAAAGAAGTAGACGTCCATGAACATCCACTGATGCAGGCACAACCAACATAGTGCTGGCGTACATAGTGCCCTGTGTATGGAGACTTTGGGACACCCTGTATATACTTTGTTAATGACTGTTGTGGATAATCACTTACATATAATAGTATTTTTAAGATAAACTGCTGTTGTTGTTTTTTTTTTTTTAATTTAGAAAATAATTTACATAAAATAATGAGGAAATGCTATAAATATTTTTAAAAAATGTAAATATTTAGTTTGACAGACTTCCACTTGAGGACTAGTAGTGCTTAAACATTCAAATGTGAATAGTTTTACCTTAATGAATATAAATAATGAATATTTTGAAATTGCTTCTGACAGCCCTAATCAGTAGTGTTTAGAGTACATCCTGTTCTGTGAACTGAAGGTCCTGAAACTGAGGATCCTGATGGTAAATAAACAGTCATGTGTGTTAGAACATAGAGCCTAAAGTCACTGTGTTGAGTATGTGAGGGGATCAAGTGACATTTCTAGATGCATATTTTGCACTGGATGCGTCTGTTCCCCAAAGGTCACGGCCCTGTCACATGCAATCACAATGGCTCCCTTTTCCCACATGCACACACACACACACACACACATGCAGTATGATGAGATGGAATGGTACTTACGAGATGGGCCCACTAAAATGGAGAATGGAGAGAAAAAAAATGAAAGAAAATGAGATGGATGAGATGAACCGTTGTGTGTGTGTGTGTGTGTGTGTGTGTGTGTGTGTGCGAGAGAGAGAGAGAGAGAGAGAGAGAGAGAGAGAGAGAGAGAGAGAGAGAGAGAGAGAGAGGTGACCCTGACTTTACAGCTTAGGATTAAGAGGCTCAAAAATATACACTATCTAGATCACTGCATGAATTTCAGCTTTTATACAGCACAAGTTGTACTAACTCAATACAAAAATATCATACTGGATATACTGTACTCTTCACTGCAAATTGGATTAATTAACTGAATTACAAGGATATGGAGAGAAAGCTAAAAAGAGTCTGAACCATGTGCCATTAGTATTACAAGCACAATTAGCATGCTAGAACTGCTGATGGATGAAATCAGCCAAAAGTTTGGTGTTGCTGCACCTTAACATTTATGTGCGCAGATTTCTTAATGAAACAACATACCCGAATATACAGTCATGTTTCATGGAGCAAGATGCGCCTCCAGCTGAACAGAACTACTTTAATTGTGTCTGGCAGCCCTAAAAAAATGAGCGGTGCTTTAGCGGTTTGCCCTTTTTAATGAGCGCTGTGCGACGGAAGCAAGTGCACTTGTGCTGCAGCTGAATGGATTAAAACTGGAATAAAGTTAAGTGTTGATGAAATGGTCATATCACTCTAGACCTAGCGTGCATTAGCATGAGTGGGAGTCTATACTGTGTATATACTGAGCATCGTGCAAGAGTCTTAGCTTACCATGAACCTGAAGTGTTCCTGATGCCTCTGCTTTGCCAACGCTGTTTTCAGACACGCAAGTGTATGTTCCTTCATCCTCCGCTCTCACCTGCGTCAACCGCAGACTGCTATCACTCCGGATCTCGAATCTGAAAAAATAAAGAAATAAATACACCCATATTTAGTATATATTGAGTGAAATGATCGATTCAATCATTAGGGCATATTCAAGACAGAGAGTAAAGGATAGGTTTTAAAGGATAGGATAGATTATTATTATTATTATTATTATTATTATTATTAGTACAGCCGTGGCCAAAAATTTTGAGAATGACACAAATATTAATTTTTACAAAGTCTGCTGCTTCAGTTTTTATGATGGCAATTTGTATATACTCCAGAATGTTATGAAGAGTGATCAGATGAATTGCAATTAATTTCAAAGTCCCTCTTTGCCATGAAAATGAACGTAATCCCAAAAAACATGTCCACTGCATTTCAGCCCTTCCACAAAAGGACCAGCTGACATCATGTCAGTGATTCTCTCATTAACACAGGTGAGAGTGTTAACGAGGACAAGGCTGGAGATCACTCTGTCATGCTGATTGAGTTAGAATAACAGACTGGAAGCTTTAAAAGGAGGGTGGTGCTTGAAATTATTGTTCTTCCTCTGTTAACTATGGTTACCTGCAAGGAAACACGTGCAGCCATCATTGCTTTGCACAAAAAGGGATTCATAGGCAAGGATATTGCTGCTAGTAAGATTGCACCTAAATCAATCATTTATCGGTTCATCAAGACCTTCAAGGAATGAGGTTCAACTGTTGTGAAGAAGGCTTCAGGGCGCCCACAAAGTCCAGCAAGCGCCAGGACCGTCTCCTAAAGTTGACTCAGCTGCGGGATCGGGGCACCACCAGTGCAGAACTTGCTCAGGAATGGCAGCAGGCAGGTGTGAGTGCGTCTGCGCGCACAGTAAGGCGAAGACTTTTGGAGGATGGCCTGGTGTCAAGAAGGGCAGCAAAGAAGCCACTTCTCTCCAGGGAAAACATCAGGGACAGACTGCTATTCTACAAAAAGTACAGGGATTGGACTGCTGAGGACTGGGGTAATGTCATTTTCTCTGATGAATCCCCTTTCCAATTGTTTGGGGCATCTGGAAAAAAGCTTGTCCGGAGAAGAAAAGGTGAGTGCTACCATCAGTCCTGTGTCATGCCAACAGTAAAGCATCCTGAGACCACTCATGTGTGGGGTTGCTTCTCAGCCAAGGGAGTGGGCTAACTCACAATTTTGCCTAAGAACACAGCCATGAATAAAGAATGGTACAAAAACATCCTCAGAGAGCAACTTCTCCCAACCATCCAAGAACAGTTTGGTGACGAACAATGCCTTTTCCAGCATGATGGGGCACCTTGCCACAAGGCAAAAGTGATAACGAAGTGGCTCGGGGAACAAAACATCGACATTTTGGGTCCATGGCCAGGAAACTCCCCAGACCTTAATCCCATTGAGAATTTGTGGTCAATCCTCAAGAGGCGGGTGGACAAACAAAAACCCACAAACTCTGACAAACTCCAAGCATTGATTATGCAAGAATGGGCTGCCATTAGTCAGGATGTGGCCCAGAAGTTGATTGACAGCATGCCAGGGCGAATTGCAGAGGTCTTGAAAAAGAAGGGTCAACACTGCAAATATTGACTCTTTGCATAAACTTCATGTAATTGTCACTAAAAGCCATTGACACTTATGAAATGCTTGTGATTATACTTCAGTAACAGTTAGTAACATCTGACAAAAAGATCTAAAAACACTGAAGCAGTAGACTTTGTGAAAATTAATATTTGTGTCATTCTCAAAACTTTTGGCCACGGCTGTTGTAGTAGTAGTAGTAGTAGTAGTAGTAGTAGTAGTAGTATTATACCAAAGAACGGTTGAACATCTGATTCTGATTGGTCAGAAGGTGTTGATTTATTTTCTATAACAGCAGCTCTGACAATAATGTTGATTGAATTTCAAATTACAGGTTTATATTAATGCGTTCATGCTAATACGTTATCGTTTCTATGGTAACAATTCATTCAGAAGGACATGCATGGGCGATATTCCTCATAATATAAGTCTAATAATAAACAGAATAGAAAAACATGTTCTTATATAACAAAGAAAAACATCACTGATATGGTGTAACTTTATTTAACTGATAAGGAGAAGTTTATTTAACTTTTATGGAAGGAGTCTCCAGTGTCAGTGCTTTGTAACAGCCCAAAGATTTCCAACTGTTTATTATACCTGCTTTATCATATTCATGATAATGGGAACTAAATGGTTTTGTAGACATTCCACAACATTAAATGTAATTATAAACTGATTTAAAAGAGCAATGGGTTGTTCTTTAATTAATAATAATAATAATAAATCATTGGAAAATTGCTGTTGTATAGGTGCAAGAGAACACCTCCAGATGTGCTGTTATAGTGAAATACTCAACATCTGGGTGGTAACTTCGCATCCAGACACATCACACCACTTCACTGTTGATTATTTTGCCATAACAGCACACCCAGTCATGTTTCCTTCCTTATTTATTCATTATCCAAGTGTGCTTCTGTGATTTATTCAAGTACAAGTACAAAATAATATAAAGCGTTACAGTACAGTCACTTTTCACCTTGACAGAAACTCAGGAAAGTCAGATGTTTATAAAAGAGGCAGGGTTCACACATCTTGTAAAATCCTCCACACTTGTCATTTATTCTTGATATGCTGATGAAATGAAAATTAAGTGTTTGGTGGTTCCTTGAGGAGTACCAGCTAAAGCAGAAGTAGGTTTTTGGTGGGAAAAGTGGTGAGTGTGTGAGTGTGAAGGTATCTAACCTGCCCCGGGGCAGCTCTCCCTCGTCCCTTCTCCAGCGGATAGTAGGGGCTGGATCTCCCTGAACCTCACACTGAAAGTCCACAGTGTCATCGGCCAGGACCACCTGATTGATTGGCCTCCGCACAAACATGGGCCTCTCTGGATGACAAATATGATATTGAAAATCAGTTCTTTATTACCTTTAGTTCTGACAATAACAAATGCAGTGGACAGAGAGAAATAGTGAGTGCATTAGTGACAGAGAAAAAGAGATAAACTGTAAACTTACCAAACACTACTAGCTCAGCTGGATCGCTGTCCTTTTCTCCTACCATGTTGGTTCCTACACACACGTACATCCCTGCGTCGCTCTTGCGCGTGTTCGAGATCATCAGCTTGCCTCCTCGGATCTGTGTAGCACGCAACACAATGCACCGATCAGTCCTGCCGATCTACAATCGGCTGATTTTGTTTGCACATTTGACTACTCAGTTCCTCAAACTACATCACACTGAGGTTGCAAATATCAGAAGTTTTGTTAGAGCTCATTTTTATAGTCTCATAGCATTCTTTGATATCAGTATTATAGTGGCCAATATTACAAAATGATCAACAAATGACAATATTGTGAAGCCCTTTATTTATTTCCTATTCAAATAAGGTGCAAATAAGTGCACGTACAAAATTTCCTCAGTACCAATGTCCTACTGTGTGTTCATACAAGCGCTGTGTACTGCTGTCAAGTTTATTATGCCTGTATAAAGACTAACACAGCTCTTTATGCAATGCCTAAATCTGAGCGAGCTACCATTAATGCATTTGAAATGCACTGCCAAAGCCCATTTAGATAAAGAGGCTTGCACGGGTGTTTATGGGCTAGGCAAATCCATGTGGGTCTCTACAACAGAGAACAGAAATAGGCAGAAGAGCAGTAAGGCACTAATATTCGATACGGTCATGGGACGAGCGGATAAAAGGGCTGCGGAGGAGGGAGAGAAGGAACGGGCGAGTAGGACGCTAGAGAAGCAGACTTACGGTGATCCTCTCGTCTTTGTCATTGACTTTTACATTGTTCCTTTTCCAGGAGATGGTGGGCTCAGGGTGACCGCGTGGGGGAATACACTCCATTACAGCTGGCTCTCCTGCCGCTACAACCACATCGCTAGGGGTCTGCCGGAAATCATCCCGCAAAACTGCACGACAGAGAGAGGCACAGAGATAGAATGAGTCAGAGGGTCAAGTTCAAGTTCAACTCATGGTTATTTGGGGTGAATGTGTAAATCAAAATAACAAAAGCAAATCAATATAGAAAATTAAATACCATTTCATTTAAAAGGTTTTAGAACACCCTAGGTATACACATAAATATAAATAATTATTATGAATAAATATTATAATAGCTAGTATTATAGGAGTACAAAAAATAGTTGGTATGATGAGCAAGTCCAAACTCCACTACCGACTCTGAACATCTTTCTGATTGTCCTAATACACATTTGAGTTATTATTTATTGAATGAGAATTTGGACCAATTCTCTGAAACATTTATGTCTAATGTATAAGGAGTGATTGATATGGTGAGGTTTTCTATAAGAAGACGTTTATTTAATGTTTATGGAAGGAGTTTCTACAGGGTGTCCCAAAAGACTCCATACATAGGGGAAATGAACACTTAGCAAAATGTCTTCCAAAATTTTCATACTTAGTTTATAAGACAAAAGAAGAACGTATTGAAATCATTCTCATGGCTGGATCGGGAACCTGTCACAAGGTTGTGATGGACTTTATCTGGAAACATGGCAAGCACATCACACACGACATTGCTGCCAAACTTATTCAAACAAATTCAAACAGACTGGAAGTGTTGCAGACCAACCGAGAAGTGGACGTCCACGAATATCCACTGAAGAAGGCACAACCGACATGGTGCTGGCAAACATAGTCCCTTATGTATGGAGACTTTTGGGGCACCCTGTAGTGTCAGTGCTTTGCAACAGCCAGTTTTCTTCCACAGGTCTTTGCATTTTCCAGTAAATCAGTAACATGACAAGCTGCATGTTATAACGTAAGTGATAACTTTTTCCACAGACACTGCACAAAATTAAATGTATCTATAAACTAATAACAAGTGTGTAGTTCTGTAATTCATTTTAATAAATGTAATCACTGGCAAATTGCTGTGGTACACTATATGGCCAAAAGTTTGTGGACACCTGACCATCACACCCTTATGTGCTTTTTGAACACCCCATTCCAGATTTAGTCCTCACTTACTATTACAATAACCTCCACTCTTCTGGGAAGGCTTTCCACTAGATTTTGGAGCGTCAGGCACTGATGATGGTTGAGGAGGCCTGGGGTGCAGTCTGCATTCCAGTTCATCCAAAAGATGTTCAGTGGGGTTGTCCACAAACTTTTGGACATATATTTTTTCAGTGATTTCATATAACAGCACGTCCAATCGTATCATTATTTATTCATTCATTCTGACTTATTGAGCTGTTCTACACAATATTTATCTTTACTCTGTCCTTCAAATTTTGATGACATTCATATTTGTGTGACTGATTGTGTAGCTGGTCCGTTTCTTCGGGTGGAACATTCTTTTTCACTCTCTCTCCTTTTGCCCTTTGAATTAAAAATAAATGAAATAGTTCCTCTTTGCAGTGACAAACAAATAGGAACTATTTACTTTAGTTCCTCTGCAAAAACATCCATGAATGCTTGTATAAGCAGAAATGCACAGAAAACCCAAATCATTTTGCACATAGACACACAGTAAAAGCAGAATCACACACACACACACACACACACACACACACACACACACACACACACACACACACACACACAGAGACAATATTAATATGACTAACTGAAACCTCTTCGATCGGCCTAAGCGCATCTTCAGGGCTGATGCCATCACCTCGGCTCTCAATCAGCATTTCTATTCGATTGCTATTTATCAGATTCCTCAGCAGCACCTCTTCCATCCCTTTAATCTGAGCCATGCTATCTCTCCATTCCTGCCCTCCCTTCAATCGTTTTTTGGCCTGCATATTTCCCATCAGCCCATGCCCCTGAGCTAGCAGGGATTCTGTGTGAGGATAGACTTTATGAGGAGGAGAGGTTTTTCGATATTGCACTGGACTTGGTCCAAAATAACACATTACTGGCTTCACTCCAAACCCCAATATCCACGCAGGGACTATATATATATATGTATGTGCTGAACCAGTCCTGTCTGATCTACTCAGTATGCACATAGAGAAGTAACAATGAAGCTTTTATAGCTTTGCCTATATATATGCAGGTATGTTGTCCAGTTTCAGCTTTTGACCTTTTGATTGCTTCAAGGTTAAACTGAATACACTTTTACATTTTATAGGCATCAGTAGCGCATGTGCAATTATTACAGACAATTTTTTTTAAACACGCCTTCTTGCATTGAGAAAAGAACATTCACTTGAAACTCGCTTCTAATCCAAACCTAAATGCAGCTCTTAATTCCACTAATACAGTGAGGTGTAAATGCATGATCATTACACACCAACAATAAATGCCTCAGGATGAGACAGACATGAGAGAATGTCTAATTAAAGCTGGTCTTATGCAGAATGGAGCAATTCAGTTTCAGTAAAAATGTAACTCCAACTACTGACATTACATTTTCCATTACGCTTTTGTATATTTTCCTTATGCTTTTGTATATGTATAACCCCAATTATTCCCTTAATAAAGAAGCCCTATCCTAGAAATTTCATTTGTGAAGATTTCAAACCTGTATCTCACATAAATGTGTATTAATAAATAACTACTCTTAGGTTTAGGGGTGGCAGTATAACAAAAATATCATATCATGATATTTCTACGATTTCTATGATTATATAATGTGCGTCACAATATACAGTAGATTGATACATACTGTATACAGTTTAAGCTACCAAACTGCCAGCAAAACTGTACTACTGCTTCAAAAAATTGTTTGATGATACTTTTTCTTAATGTCTACAAAAATAAATTATTAAACGATGAAAAGGTGGAACAACTTAATTTAGCTTAACATCCGAGTTCATAACTGTTACTAAAAAGATTTTCAAATAAAAGATATACAAAAATATTGTATGCAATGTGCGGTAAGTTGAGGCGAGACAGTAGCGCGTGAAAAATCGGTGTGTTGTTTATTTGGGGAAATCCATAAATTGTTATCAGAGTCCATAGCAGTGGTCAGAACACAATCAGACAACATTAAATTAGAGTAATCCGTAATCGTAACACGGGAAAACAGGCGAGGGTCTAAACCAGGAAGTACATAGAAAAGACAGAATCCGGGGGAAAAGGGAAACAGGAAAAGAAGAATGCATGAACGCATGTTAAGCATTCGCGACTAGACAAAGACACAATAGGGATTCTCATGATATCTCATTAAAGTGTATTGTGACAATTTATCAAAATATAAATATTATATCATCATATTGCCCAGCCCTAATTAGGCTTTCATTATAAGTGAGTTTTGAGTAAGCAGGTTTTTCATTCTTCTCTCAATTCAGGGAGATAATTTGAAATTAGTCTCTGTGGTAATGGCACCTACGCTACTGATGTGGCTTGTAGAAATTCGGATGAATATCACTGCTAGTATGCGCTGTTCATGTTTAGCGAACAACAGTCACAGCACAGACACTGAATATGCAACACACAGCTGTTGCTGCTCGTGATGATTAAAATGATTGAAATAACTGCATCAGGGTCATTCAGGTTGAGTTCATCTCCCAAAGTACAAGCACTCAGCATGGGAGTGAAAAGCAGGCTGGATCACTGGTGCTTCTCTCTGATGAGTGGACCTGCCTTATACAGAGGACGAATAGCCAACTCTCTTTCTATAACAGACACACACACACACACATAACTAATCTAAATTGAAAGGCTGGTCTTATTCACATCTCTCTCTGGTAGCCTGGATGCTTTACAAACCTCCAAGAATACATGCTTTGAGGTAAAACAGCTTCCATTTTTTACAGCATCAATAGATAGCTTGGATTTGGATCTATATTTCTGTGCTCTGTATTAATGCAGATGATGAATTATGGTGATATAATTTTGAGCAGTATAGACTTCTGATTTGAAAACTGAAGTTTCCATTTGCAGAAGATTCAATGTATTGAACTGTATTGATTTCAAGTGTATAAAGTAAAATAATAAATAATAATATGAGCCTGAGCTCGGGGTTTTGCATGTCCTACCATTGCCTTCATTCAGGCTACGTCTACATTAATCCGGATAAAATTGAAAACGCATCGTTTTTTTCTCCAGCAAAAAACTGAGCTTTTCGAAAACGCTCTCCCAAGTGAATAAATAAGAAAATGCCGTTTTCGCGTTGTAGTGTGGACTGAGAAAACGGAGTTATTCAAAAACAACGACGTATTTTTAGTCATGTGACCCATTCAACTCAAAATAAAAAAGATGGTGGACAATGTTCTCCTGCAGTTATTTTGCCTGCTATCCAGTTTGATAGCTTTGTTAAAGATTAATGTCACTTTGTACAACCTTCAAATTGCATTTTTAAATAAACTTCTGAAGGCCAATGCTTCTTACATTTTTACGCATGTGCAGTATAGAGATGTAAGCGTTTTCAGATGATTCAGTGTGGACGAGCAATTATTGGAAAACGTTTGAAAACGCCAGTGTAGACGGAGAGCATTTTCTTGGCTACTGTAAATTGCCCCTAGGTTTCAGTGTGTGTGGGCATGATGCCCTGCCCTCCCATCCAGGGTGTAATCCTGCCTCACACCCAGTGTGAGTGATCGAATGATTGAAAAAAAGAATACAATAATTTGAATACATGATAACATGGCAGGAGAACGAAAATGCATAAAGATGTATTAATTACAAAATAACACTGCCATGTTTTCACAAGGCTGCCTACTTATCTCAAGACTTGCATGGCCGTTATAAAAATTAAAAAAAAGAAAAAGAAAAAAGAAAAGTTAACGGCAATTTAGTGGCCACCTCTCTAAGACTTGTAATTATACAATATTTTATATAATTGTGCTATATGCACAATACTAGCAGTCTGCAGGTCTCTAAACAGGTTTTATGTAATTACCTAAATTACAGAGAGCTGCAATCTCATGCAAATGGGTCTAAAAAGAAGCGGACTCTCACAGCACATATATTATTTCGGCGATAGGGAGAAGCACAGGTTTTAAAACGAAGGCCATATGTCCTGACACCTTCTCATTCTACTGAAAATCCATCACGGACAGGATAATTCATATAGTGTCATTCATATAAAGTCATATAGTGGCAGCCATTAATAGGTTGTAAAGATTCTATGTCTGACTTCTACTATTCTGTGCTTAATTGAAATAAATGGGCACCTATGCAACGTGTGTGTGTGTGTGTGTGTGTGTGTGCGCACTCTCTTCTGGGGAAAATGTATTGTCATTAGGCCTGAATTATAAAGCTAATGTCGCTACAATGTCACCCCGGCAAAGCGAGCGAGAGATAAATGAAACGTCTTTTCTTGCCGGTGTGTGTGTCTCTGAGTGACTGCATTCTAATGAAGAGAATGGATAACAGAAAGTATGGATTTTAATGCTAACCCTTGGGGCGTCCCCTCTCTTCATGTCTGATGGATAAGAGTTAGGCTCTGCTACATTTCCTCCATCACTTTAAATGTCAGAAAAGCATAGCGTCGCTGCTGGTATGAATATACATAAGTGGGCCAGAGCACAAAGGCCTCGTGGGTGATAGATGACAGTCTTGGCTTGAGAAATGTGACTGTAATTCCAATGTCATCTGATAACAAATATACTCTACCTTAAAGACACACACTCATAGGCTGGCAGAATGCATTAACCCTGAAAATCAGTTCAACACAATGTACAGTAACCTTTCAAGACAACTTCAACACATTACACCGTCGCTTCCCTGCTGTCTAATAAAATTGCCAAACCTTTCCGCACTACAGTTTTAACATGTAATGTTAAAGGAGAAACATTTTCTATGTGTTTCTATATACTGTTGTTTTTGGCTAAATCAAAATAAAAGTACAAATGAATGTCAGTAGAATATATGTATATCAAACTAGAATGAATGTATTTTTAAATCATTCACAGGAGTATACATAAGAATTGTGGTGTTTTTGAAACTCCAGTTAGTACAGAAAAATGTTGATATCCTAAGAGCTGCTGAGTTTGTGTAAAATTACATACTGTATAAGGAGACTTACTAACGTGAACCTAAACTGATCGGCTTCAATTGCACACTAATTGAATAAAAAATGTTGTCAAATTGTTCCGTATCAATGACGAAAGACAACCATCCAAATGTAATTCACACATTAAAACAGATAAGACTATCCATTCCACGATGACACAAAAATAGCACACTATAAAATTAGGAAGAGGTAGTGTGTGTCTATGGTAGCTGATACGCTGCAGTGGCTGAGCTGCATTACTGGAAAATTTAGCACATGCAGTGTTTAGGAGGCACTCTTTCACCATTTAGCTGTCTTTTTTCCCCTTTCAGCTATGGAGCTTGTGGACTAAATATGGAGTTTAATTTAATGCAAAAAAAATGAATTTGCTGGTGTTTTATCAGCACAGGTGCATGAGGAAAGAGCAAATCAGTGTTACAGAAACTTTTGTAAATCTGGCAGGAATTTTTAGTTTGGCCTACGAAAATATTTATGCACGACTTCATAAAAAGATTGATAAATGAGGCCCATTGTTTGGGCACTAACTGCGGTGCATTGTGGGATTTCAGGAGTGTGCTGGATATTCTACAAAATGCTTTCAGACATCATTATACAGTAAAATGATAAAGCTCCATAATCAGTGCACTATATAGGAAATAGTTAAGGTTTCAAATATACAACTGGACATGTTGTCCCCTACTTCAGTTTCACATTAATTCCCAGTGAAACATAACACACAAGCAGGATTTGCCAGTGAGAAGACAAGCTGCGTCAGTTAGTGATTAAAACTGTAAACTAAGCCACTTCATAGATTTTCCTCTCGAGTACTGTTACAGGGGGAACCAGAGACAGTGCCATTTTTCTGAACTGGTCTGGGCCAGGTCAGTCCCATCTGCCATGACCCACACACACACACTCCCCTGAGCTTTATTAGACTCTGCCAATTACCCATAAAGCCCTGGGGGAGGAGGATTAAGCCTGTGACCCTCACCCTTCGAGTGCCAGCCTCGAGGGAACTACCCTGTCCCTTTCTGTCGGTCTGACTGTCTGTCTGTCTCTCTTTCTGGCTTTCTGTCCACAATAGAGGCAGTGTAATCCTGCCCGTGAGCAGTGTGGTCCACTTCAATTACCCCTCCTCCGGCCGGCGTGGCTGCATTCTGATGGGCATCGCTAATAAATCCCTCGACTCGCAACCTTTCCCCTCTCGCAAAATCAATTCCTCATCCCCAAACCTTCATTCATTTTTAAGTTGGAGCTTTGGCGGTGCGAGAAATGTCTAAAGCCTCATCGGCGAGGCCCATCGCATTAACCCAGCCAGTCTGCCTGTATCGTAATGAGTCTATTTGTCTGAGTGAGTCAGGGGCAGGAGAAAAGATTTCTAAAAATCAATATGAAGAAGTGCAGACGGGCACATTTGAAGACTTCTTTAGCAATGTGCCGCTACGGCTGGTTTGCATTTCTAGGGACCTCCCTTAAGGCGTGCTCTCTCAGCCAAAGATCAGACCTGAGGTGTGTGCTCTCTGCCCTCTGTCTAAAACCATAATGCGCTTACTATAGTAGCTTTAAGATAAGATTCAACAGTGTGAGATGTTATCATGTGAGCTAAAACTCGGATTAAACACTATACAAGTACATTTATAATGTCTGATCGAGCAGACCACCAGCTTTTGTCTCTCTTCAAGTCTCAAACATGTTCTGAACTCATGAATAAATATTTCCATGAAGGAGGGTGATGATAAATGGCTCTGTTGCTCGGATGAGAGGTTGATGTTTCGGCGCCTGTTGCTGGCATTTGTCGTCTGTCAATCTGTCCTTTCCATCTTAAGCTTGTATGACTTAAACCGTCATACACATGCATACACACACGTTCATAAAACCTAGAGACAGCTTCATCAGGGCAGAAATTACAATTTGTATATAAATGAATGTTTTTCAAATTCTAGTCATGAAACTACAGAGCATGTCATGGTCCATCAGGAGTATAAGCTTTATTTCATTGGTCTGCATGATATTAAATATCTTCAGCACTCCTTTATGGTGAGAATTTAATTTGGCGTGCGCATAGAGCTGAGTCATCAGCGCTAATTGTCTGACATGGTCACTGATGATGGCTTCCCTTTTGTGTTAAATCATAAAAACGAATTACATTGCCCATTTTACTGATCTTTCATCCGAACGATTTTCCCATTAACTGTGCTGAACTGTATTTTTGTCTTTTCTTTTCACTTCTACTAAGGCTGTGGTAGTAACAAGCCCCCCGGCAATTATGAGCAGTCAAAATGCCACCTTTGTTCATTGATGGATGTGAACAGGTGGTAGATGTTCGAAAGGAAAGAATCTAATGGTGCACTGATCAATAGAGCCAATAATCACATGAGGATGTGGACATATGGAGAGCTCAAGGCCTGGCTGCTGGTCACTCAACCCTCTCCTCTGCTTAAAAAAAAAGGTTGTGTTTGTCCTGTGGCATCTGGACACCTGCTTAAAGCATATCAACACCCCCCCCCCCCCTCTTTTACCCAGGGGTCATATTTACCATATTTATCAAACCATTAATCTAGGGTCATTTCTCATTTGTTATCTTATCAAACTGATCTTTACTTTTGACACCTATGACCTCCGACCATATTCCTAGCACCCAAACCTCAGGCCAAACTGGGTGTAACAAAAAAAACAAATGGGTTCAATAATGAACAAACACTTTTAACCGCACATGCTGGGGGAAAAAATGACAAGCAAAAGAGCTACTATTATGACAGGTATTTTAGATAAAAGATAAAAAAAGACAGCGATTTGGAGTGTTTCCTTTCAAGCTGTCACTGTGTTTTTTTTTTCCCTTTCTTTCTCTTAACGTCGAGAAAAGTTGCTCTCTTGTGACGCTGACACAATTACTGCAGCTCTGGGGAAGCTATGTCTTATATAAGGCTGTCTGTGCCCCACATCAAAGGGACATCTCAATATCCTCCCTCTCCAAACAGCCAGGCGAGACTAGACATCACATCTCCCCCGCCATCACTTATGTGAGAAAACACACTGCGAAGCGGCTCTTAGCCGCTGGAACGCCAGGCAAAGTGACAATCGATGGAAGAGTTAGATGGAAAAGAAGTAAAGGTTGTATGAAAGAAACTTAGTAAAAGAAGAAAACTGTTTGACTTTTAAGTGATTTTAAGAAATACCGTGTAATTCACAACAAGTTCATGATTTTCAATTTCCACTGGAGAGACTGAAGACTCCTTCTATACATGTTCAACAGTTTGTTTGGAAAAGTAGTATGTTGAAAATACAGTGCAACTATAAGGGGTGATACTTCGAAGTGTACTGTTTTAACATACAAATTATGTGAACTTGTAATGTGTATTCACACTTCTGGGTATTTGGCTGATTAGAAATACATTTGTTGCAGTAGTAGTGGAATTCTAGTTGTTTTGAGGCCCTAAGGAGGTTCACTAATCTTCCCTCTCTCCTTCTGGGATGAATTAGTCTTTCTCCTCGTTCTGCATTGGGACTCTGTTATAGCCAGTGATGACAGGAGCAAAACCTGGTGTTGAACACAGCTGTCATAAAGCATGGAACCCTCGGGCTAGGCCGTGCTACTGACTGGAGGGGATGTGTGTGTGTGTGTGTGTGTGTGTGTGTGTATGTGTGTGTGCGATGGGGGAAGGGGGCATGACGGAGGCTGCTTGATACTAAAAGGCACGTGCAGCCCGGACATCTGCCCACCTCACTATACACCACCCCCATCAGCTACCCGTCTAAACGAACCCCAACCCCCCACCCCCCAACACACACACACAGAGCATCGTGCTCCCCTTGACGTTTCATCATTTCAATCCCCGATAGGATCAAAGAGGCCTCTCAGGGTGTGATGAGGCTGGTGCAAGACGCCCCACGCTCCTTATTGCCTTGGGGATGGGGGCAAGCCAGAGCCACTGCAGACGCATGTACAATTTTTTTTCTGTTTGTTTGTCACAGCATTAGCGTGTGAGTGTTTGTCTTCATCGAGGCGCTCATTTGGAAGCTGTCTATGTCGTTTAGCTATCACCTGAGTCCTGTTAGGGGACCACAGCTGGGAATAGGGCTCACTCTCACTCGCTCTCCCTGTCTCCCTCTCACTCACTCACTCCGCTTTCTCACTTTCTCTCCACCGTTTTCTTCTGCTTTTTTCATGCAGCCTCCCCCCCCCCACTTCTATGGCTGATTGATGAGAAGCATCTGTGTACATTGCTGTGGTGACTGAGCATGAAAAATCATTTCCACTGTAAAGGAAAAGTGTTGTGACCTGAGCTAATGAAGCTTGGCAGCAGGCAACAACACTGCTATGTGAAAAGTTGTTAAAAAAACAAAACAAAGCGATACCACCTCAGTTTTAGAATTTTCACCTCAGTTTGTTGTTTTACACACACACACACACACACACACACACACACACACACACACACACACACACACACACGAATTAACACTTTTTAGCCAAATGTATTCTGTATTTCATACTCGGTTTAGATTAGATTTTTTTCAGATAGCCTTTAAGAATGCCTTTGTGTATCAGTCTGTGTGATGTTATTACTTGGTTTGTGGTTTTGGCTACAGATGTTGATTTTATGACCAGACGGCTATAAAACGTCTGAAGTCGCAGCCCGTGCGCTCAGAAATAACAAGTAATATTTCACCGGTTTACAAGCCCAAAACATCCCTGGTAGCATGAGGACGCACCAAACTGATATGGACACAGTTAATGGAAAGATGGAAAGATAGACGAGACGGGCTGTCAAGGTGCGTCGTTTCAAAGCTCTTAAGAGCATCTAAACATGCTGGTGCTCCCCGCTATATAGCCCCTACCGCACATGCCCGGCCGTGTCAGGGCGACAAATTGATGTAATAAATGCAGGTGCTTTATGGCAAGGACGCATGTGCTGCACTGGAGGTGGCTCTCATTAAGCAGGAGGGGAGACGAGTGGGGGAGAAATCCACAGATCTGGATGAGGGGAGAGGGAGGATGGGATTTGAGGGAAGAATCCAACTGGCAGTAGGGTCCTACAGCAGGCAAAGTGCCAAAGGGGTGACTGTGACCTGTAACCCAAACACTGAAAATCACTGAGCCACTGCCTGAGGCATAGCGCACTCTCATTTAAACAAGAGAGTTTAGTGGAAGAGAAAGAGAAAGAGAGAGAGAGTGTTGTCTACTTTTATTAGGCTATGGGTCTTGAACATACCCATGTCTATTGAAAATGAAGTTACCTATTCTTTTGTAGGAAATGATTACATATTGTACATTACGTGTTTCTGATATTTTAATCCTGGGTCCCTGGATTGAGTCTGAGCTCGGGGTATTGAATCCCTGTGTTTGCGTGGGTTTCCTCCAGGCTCTCCGGTTTCTTCCCACCTCCCAAAACCATGTCGGTAGGAGTACTGGCTAAATTGCTAAAATGTAAATGAATGTGTGTGTGTGTGTGTGTGTGTGCGTGTGTGTGTGTGTGTGTGTGTGTGCATGACTAGCATCCCATTCAGGGTGTGTCCCCACCATCCCGAGATACTACAACCCTGACCAGGATAAAGTGATTATTAACAATGAATGAATGAATATTTTGTAGTTTCTATTTAATAGTCAATGAACAAATGAGTATAGAATTTGGAACAAAATGCATTTGTGTTCAAAATACTTGTATGCTGTCATTATGCAAAATCCGAACAGTTCGTAAATAGCATAGTGTTGATCTGGGAATAAAATGTAGCTCTAGTGAAGTGTTGACTGATTTTTGCACAAAGCATGACTGTTGTCTTTGGATATTAATCAACTGCGCCATGGTAGGTATTATTGGTGATACCTTGGCAGATAACATGCACAATACCTTGCATCATATATAATACCTTGGTAGATGCTTAGACGCTAGCAGGCTAAGATGGTGATGTGTCCTATTCTAAAGTCTTATTAATATATGGTACAGGGGAAAAATACAACAGCAGGTTAACATCTGTGGTATAATAATACTTTAGAAACCCAAGAGATATAAAGTATAATTGACTGACCCTTTGTGTGTGTTTTTTGAAGAGCACCTAGCATTAGCTATGCACCAAGAACCAAGAACACTACGATCTGAGGTGTTTTTCTTTTTCTTTTTTTATTATGCATGAAAATACAGTTTGATATATTTCCCACTCAACTACTGAATGTGCACTTTTATTAGTACATGTCAGCAAGTATTGCTTTGCTCAGTCTGTCTCCTAACCAGACAGGAGTTATATTTAAGTGACTTCAGTGGGAGGTGAAACACACGAACACACACACACACACACACACACACACACACACACACACACACACACACACACACACACACACACACACACACACCTCAAGCCTCAGTCCTGGGCCAGTAATCTGCTCGTGTCTGGGGCTAAGCTCTCTGTTGAGTGCAGGGGAGAGAGGTTAATCCTCACACCTTCTCCTAAATGCGAGTACAGTACGCCATACACTAGTGCTGGGTGATAACATCAACTCAATTTGCACAAAACATTTCTTCCAGAGTGATAATAAGCTTAGGGAATTCAAATTCAATAAACTTTAGAGTTTCCCGTCTAACTTACACCGAAATGGGCAAATGTATTAATGCACTGTCTAGCTCACTAGCTGGTCATGTGTTATGATGTTAGATTAACTACCACTGTTTAACCCGGTCAATTAGCTTTCCAGCCAACCAAAACATGGGGCAGCACATTAAAGCTTTCACTTGCTTATAAACGTATCATTTGTTCACTCCTGCATTAAAGTGTTGTCATAAATGTATTTGCGCATTATATATCAGGAGGGACCCAAAAAATCCTGGAAAAAATAGTGGTATAAAACCTGCAGTATTTCTCCTTTAATCCCTTTCAAAGTACTCTCCTTGTGATGTGATACACTTGTCCCAGCATCATGTCATGTGCGATTTCTTCCACAGTGGAGAATCTTTTCTCCTTTAGTCTCATTTTTCATTACGGGAACAAAAAGAAGTCGCAACAAGTGAGGTCTGGCGATTACGGTGGATGTGAACCGATAACCACATTGTTTCTGGTTAAAATCTCCTTGGTTGACAATGTGCATTGTGTGCAGGTACATTTTTGTGGTGCAAGATCCAGTTCTGGGTGCACCACTTCTCCGGACGTTTTTCCTGATGCTTTCCTGTAGACACCTAGGCACTTCAATGTAAAATCGCTTACATTTGAATTCCGGAAATTTTTGGGTCCCCCCTTGCACAAACACACAATGCAATGCATAAAATCATGCAGTTATAGGTCGAGTTTCAGTTAATGTTCAGTGAGATTTGATTGACTTTGACCGGCGCATGGTTTTAGATGGGGCTATGGCTGCTGATCTCCTTGGATTTTCACACACAACAGTCTCTAGAGTTTATACAGTTTTTTGTTTATAAACAAAAAACATCCAGTGAGCAGCAGTTCTGCAAATGAAAGCGACTTGTTGATGAGAGAGATCAGAGGAGAACCGTGGTGAGCAGAAAAGTATCTCAGTATGAATACATGCTGAACCTTGAGGCTGATGGGCTACAAGAGCAGAGGATCACATCGGGTTTCACTTCTGTCAACCAAGAACTAGAATCTGAAGCAGGGTAAAACGGGTACAGATTGGAAAAAGACTTCCAGTTTTGGTAATAAACACACACACACCCAAAATGTGTTCCATCCAACACACATCTTGGCTAGAAAATTCTGAAACATGCTAAAAAACAACAACAACAGAGGATTAGAGCATCTTACTCATTCCAAACTCCTGCATAACTAAATTCAGCTCCCAAAATTCCTCAGGCATCCTGTGTCAGTTTGGTTCTGGTTACTGTGGTGACACCACCAACCGTTTCCCTTGTGATGGAATTTGAATACTGACCCCAAAGGTAAAATGTCTGTCACACACAACAAACCTTTATCTCACAGGCTGCAGCAGATTGTTAGAAATTCAAGCAGTCTGACAATAGTTACTTACTTCAGCTTAACTTGAGGGCCAAAAAGTTTTCAGCTCCTGCATAAATAATCTGAGTAAAAATATTCCCTCTAATCGACAATGACAAGCTTCACATTTCCTCCTCTTTGAAGAGGAGGTAGACGCCTCGATTAGAAAGTCTGCGAGTAAACTTTCCTTGCTCTATTTCCCTAGCTGTATTCTAAAGAGGCTCAAAGATCTCAAAGTCCCAGTACTACTTCAAAAGGCTGGTTCAGGGAGACGAGGCCTGCTCTACAGGCGGTCAACTGTCTAGAGCAAACAAACATACACACACAAACACACACACTCTACTGTACACTTCAGTTGTTTTTAGCCATGTGAGAACTGTGATTATCGGAACAATACTGGACAGAAGGCTGACCTACTAACGGCTGAGTAAAGAACAAATGTGGCAATGATGAAGGGATGCGAAATGCACAAGAGGAGGAGGGAAGAAAGGAAGTTGATGTTTTTCTGACCAGGAAAGGGGAGCCCTTAAACCCCCCAAACATGGCTCTTTTGTATGCAGATACAGACAACAATAAATCCATTAGAGAAGTGGTCTAATGCGTGGTGGGTGTAATGGAGACACCGTCTGTGAGCGAAGGAGGATTATTTTAATCTAGTGATGGGGATGAGGCTAAACGTTGATGATGAGTGAACAGGACGGGGTGCAGGCAACTGTGTACTGCCCAAGTCCCCCCCTTCACCCACTTTAACCCTGTTTACTGCCACGTGGCCATCTGGGTGGACCAAAACAACCGGAATTAACTGCTCTTTTACTGACAGTGAATATTGATACGTCCATCTGCACGTTGGCAGTGAGGTGGCCTAGGGGTTTGTAATGAGTTGATATAATGCATATATCAATATGAAATTACATAAGCATATTTAAGATTCATTCAATATACACTTAAATTAATTGCAATAGAAACAGAAATTCAATGTTGTGTAGAAAGTTTACTTAAAATTAAATGATTGCTTTATGAGAGGGAGATGACACCTCCTTCAGTGGAACTAATAATGCTGCATGCAGCCATGTTGATTTAACATTGCGGTACTCGAAGGAAGACCATCCCGAGTTCCCAAGGACGAATTCCAAGTTGAGAGGGTGTTTTCTTTGTTTTTTCCTGGTCAGAGATCGGGAATTACGAGTTACGACCTCTTGACAAATGCAGCATAAGCACAGAGACCACGGCTCCTTCACTTGGCCTAACAGATACAGAGACCACACCTCCTTAACTGGGACTAACAAGCACAGAGACCACACCTCCTTCATTTGGCCTAACAGATACAGAGACCACGCCTCCTTAACTGGGACTAACAAGCACAGAGACCACGCCTCCTTCATTTGACCTAACAGATACAGAGACCACGCCTCCTTAACTGGGACTATCAAGCACAGAGACCACGCCTCCTTCATTTGGCCTAACAGATACAGAGACAACGCCTCCTTCACTGGGACTAACAAGCACAGAGACCACACATCCTTCACTTGGCTTAACAGATAGAGAGAAGACACCTCCTTCACTTGGCCTAACAGATACTGTGACCACGCCTCCTTCACTGGGACTAACAGATACAGAGACCACGCCTCCTTCACTTGGCCTAACAGATACTGAGACCACGCCTCCTTCACTGGGACTAACAGATACTGAGACCACACCTCCTTCACTGGGACTAACAGATACTGAGACCACGCCTCCTTCACTGGGACTAACAGATACAGAGACCATGCCTCCTTCACTTGGCTTAACAGATAGAGAGGCCACACCTCCTTCACTGGGACTAACAGATACAGAGACCACGCCTCTTTCACTGGGACTAACAGATACTGTGACCACGCCTCCTTCACTGGGACTAACAGATAAAGAGACCACACCTCCTTCACTGGGACTAACAGATACAGAGACCACATCTCCTTCACTGGGACTAACAGATACAGAGACCAACCACGCCACCTTCGCTTGGCCTAACAGATACAGAGACCACACCTCCTTCACTGGGACTAACAGATACAGAGACCACACCTCCTTCACTGGGACTAACAGATACAGAGACCACACCTCCTTCACTGGGACTAACAGATACGGTTTGCAAATAACATAGTAATAAAAAACAATGCACATATTATATGAATTTTTATTACTACAGAGATCTGTACCTGTTCCTTTAGCATCTTTTGCCTGACACACAAAGTTTAGAGTTGGTGCAGCCCTATGGCAAATGTTCCAAAATACGACTGTATCATTATAATGAGATAAATAATGTCTAGTCATAAACTGTGTTTGTACGTTGTCATTGTGTCCAATAAAGTGCCACTGAGTGTTTAAATATGGCTATGAATAATTGAGAATTAGAAAACGTGTCGGTTCCTGATGCATGGCTGAGTGGTCTATAAAGAGGTTTGGTTTTATAAACACATAATCATAATGCAATGCTTCAGGAAGCAAGCAATAAATGTCAGAGGGAGTAGGGACCGAGTCTTAGATGCATGCTCTTGATGTATGAACCCTTTTTACTCATTCTCTTCTAATCTTTCCAGGGGACAAACACAAACTGTTCCTTGCTGTCTTCTTCAACACATGCCACTCAGACATCATGAGAAAAGACAGGGGTCAGACCCAGTAAGAGTGACAGACCCTGGAATGATGTGAATAATAATGTATAACATCACGAGACTGGCTCTCTGAATCTGTCCTGACATTATAGCAATTTTGCTGCTAAGCTATCTGATCCTTCAGGTTTTTACGTATCTACTTCAAACAGCTTAATGACATCAGATGCCTGACACAGACACCACTAATGTACTCAGACAGAAAAGCGAGGCTCTTCAGGAAATGATAGTTGATTATCCTGCCTCCTTCATTTCAGGACATATGATGGAGTATAGCTGTCTAATGGGACAGTATTGTTATCCCTGGTTCTAGTATGCTTCAGTGATTTGTCTGATGGGGATGCCATTAAAAATGGTCCTGCCACAATTCTGCCATTGAAGCTACAGTCAGGAAAGATCTAAATATTGCCATGGCTGTGTAAAATGTTCACAAAGAAATGTGTGTAGCACACAAAAACTGCCAATTCACTTCCTCAGAAATCTTAAGGATTTGTAAGAGGCTAATTAGTAATTGGGACTCTTCCAAGCCTGTAGACTCTGAGAGAAAATGAGTGAAAACTCTTGCAGAAAAGTCACGAGAATAACTTCGTGTTACGTTTCACACATTTTTCACGTGGCCTTTTCAAATTTAATGCATGTGTGTTTTTGTTGTTTTGCCTGATTCATTTATTTTTATCTGAGTTTTACACATGATTTACTTATTATCACGTGATTTGTTTTTCACATGATTCATGTATTTTCATGTTTTTATTTTTATACGTATGACTAATTGATTTTCACATTATTTATATATGATTAATTTCTTTTACACATGATTCACTTATTTGCACGTTTGATTTTTTCACACCAATTATTTTCACATTTTTCTTCACAATTCATTCATTTTCACGTGTTTTTCTTCACATTTCTTTCTTACTTTTAATTCTTTCAAATGATTTGTTTATTTGCAAATAACTCACTTGTTTGCACGTTTTTTCACGATTCATTTATTTTCACATGTTTTCCCCATAATTAATTTATTTTTAGGTTTTTCCCATAATTAATTTATTTTCATGTGTTTTCCTCATAATTCATTTATTTTCATGTTTTTTCATGATCCATTTTTCATGTTTTTTTCCACGTTTAATTTATTCTCACGTGTTTTTTTCACGATTGATTTTTCAAGTTTTTTCCACAATTCATTAATTTTCACATTTTTTTACGATTCATTTATTTTCACGTTTTTTTTAACGATTAATTAATTTTCACTTTTTTTTACGATTCATTTATTTTCATGTTTTTTTCCACACTATTCATTTATTTTCATGTTTTTTCACGATTCATTTTCACGTTTTTTTTTACGATTCATTACTTTCACGTGTTTTTCACAATTCATTTATTTTCACATTTTTTCACGATTCATTATTTTCATGTTTCTTTCACAATTCATTTGTTTTCAAATTTTTTTCACATGATTCATTAATTTTCACATATATATTTTTTATACACGTGATCACATTTTATTCACATGATGTTATGGGTGTACCTCACATGCAATTTTATGCTAAAATGTGCCTTCATATGTTTCTCACATATGATATGTAGTTTCATTTCACAGTCATATGTGAAAACCATATGATCATATGTGTGAAATGTATATAATTTAATTGCTGCTGGGTTATGCAGGTTTGTGAGTGTACCTACTAAACTCAGAGCTAGGACTTGGCTCTTTGCCTGCTCTCCCCTCCCTCACATTGCTGTTGGCATTGCCAGCGAGAGAAAAGCAATCAATCATCCAATACCAGGGTTACTGTCTGTGCAGCCTCTTGAAGCGTACACAAAATGAGCTAAACTGTATAAGAGGCCTGATAGCTATGTACCATAACAAAACAAACGCTAGTAAACTGATGGTGATTTCTCTGCTGTTTCTCTGCAATTCCAGCTGAGAGCTCTGCAGCGTATCTCTGCGACTATCATGAAGCTGTTGAAATTAAAGTGGTTTATTTAGTATAGACTAATATTTGAGCTCAAACCTTTCCCACTCAGGAGAAAATGAAATGCAATCATCCTTAAAGGCCTCTTCTTCAATCTCACTGCCTGTTTGGAGAATAGATTAAAAGTAATTCCAGTCTTATTAACCTGGTCTGTACAATATTCAGAATCAATGAAACAGTACTTTTGCACTTGTGGGAATAATAATGAATAAAGAAAAGGCCTAATAAAAAAATCACTATGACTGCAAGAATCTGCCAGGGCACCTTTTAGCAGTGATAAACCACGCACAGCATGAGACCACTTTAAGAACGCAACACTTCCATGGCCACTGCTTCTCTAACATGACAAAATGTTTGCTTTAATTATTGCAATTTTCTTCTTTGCTGATTTCTTGTCTCTATTCCAAAGCTGAGCAGCGAGAGAAGAGAGAAACCAATTAGTGAGAGGGAGCTGAATCAAGTTTGCAATCTGAAAGCGTGTGTTGCAAACTAAACAGCTGCTGCATTTCCTTATTGGACTTAAATATTTTGAATAAACACACAAATCTATAGCTGTGAGCTTCCAGAATAAGAATGACTTTTGTCTTTATGTGTAGCTAGTCAGCAGCTGAATTTTCTCCAAACCTGTAGAGAATTATGATTATGGCTTAATGCTTTGTCAATGTGTGTGTGTGTGTGTGTGTGTGTGTGTGTGTGTGTGTGTGTGTGTGTGTGTGTGTGTATACGTACTTAAGCTATAACAAAAGGACATGAGCCATCGTGGTGCCTGAATCAAAGCGACGTTATATTGTTCTCCATGTCCACTACGCTCTGCCCATAACCTCGACCCCACAGATGCACTCGTATCGAACAGGGGGCCTGTTAGTGCACCGCCTCACACCACCTGTTAAAATCTGCCTCCCTCGCTCTGAACCCTGCTCCTTTTGCCTCTCTCTCTCTCTCTCTCTCTCTCTCTCTACTTAGCAGTCAGCAGTGCCGGGTGGGCACTCTAGTCCCCACTTTAATTAAGTATGAAGGCTATACAAGGGATGAGACTTCCTCTGTCCGTATGACCCCACCCTGTCAGCAGTCTCCCTGACCCCTACGGCCCACCAGGCTAAGTGATCTCATTACTTCTGCTTGGACACACACAGAGGGTCAGAGAGTGTGCAAAACTGCCACGGTCCACACCATACCAGAAAAAGACAATGTCGAAAGACCGGAGTCCATGTGAGCACAATATAACGATGCGGCATGATTTCCACATTAACCTTACAAAGTATGCACAAGTATTTTGATGTGTCATAGCTCAGTAACACTTTCGCTGACCTAAAATGAACTTCCAGTCTCAAAGTAATGAACATTGCTGAGATCTTATTCATTTAGTTTTTATTGCTATATAAAATCTGGGTGTGACAAACCATTAGGACTAACACACTTTGCACTGATGAAATGAAAATGCTTTGCAATATTCCTTCTGCCAGTAAGACTTTATCACTGATTTACTCTGAAGCATTTTTAACACCAGACTTTTTCAAAACAATCCTGTTTGCTGTACTCTCTGGGTTTAATAGCGTCGAGGGCAGCCAGCAAGGGAGGAGAGTGCACGCCTTGGTGCACATAAGTCACCATTTCTGTGGCTTCAGCCTGGCCTAGCTGACCTGAAGGCAGACAGTCTTATCTGTGTTGTCGCCAATGCCTAATCCCCAAGGGACCGGACCCAAACACCAGACCCCACAGAGCCTGGCTCAAACACTGTGCTCTATATCTAGATAAATGTCTCCTTAAAGCAGGGGTCATCAACTGGTAGACCAGGCGGTCCAGAAAGTATTTCAGTGGATTAAACCGAGTATTTAAAAAATACTGCAGAAAGACTGACTGACATATGAAAAAACTGGCGGCCATCCAGTGACACTAGTTTTGAAAACATGAACCATCGTGACTTCTGTAGCAGATCTTCTGTTGTGGCTTGTTGCAGCCAATCACATGCAGGGCTAGAGACATTAGGTTAAAAGGGGGAGAGTTTTCACAGACTTTCATAGATTTTTCATTTTATTTACCCTCTCTTGTCTCATTAGCAAACCAGTGACATGCCTTGTTTAAAAGTAAAGTTGACAATGAAAATAGAATGAACAAAGTAGTATGTAGTTATTCTCTCTGTTGAGTCCATAATGCTTCAAATTCTCTTATTTACAGCCATGAATTAATCACCTGATGTCACCATTTTATTATGTTAGTTGCTTATCTGGACCTTAAAATCTCAATCAGCTGTGAAAACCTTAGAGTGTTCTTGAACCCTAACTGAACTTTCACTGAATTTGAGTTCAGTTGTCTATAATGGCTACTCAACACAGCATTTACTATGCTTGAGATGGCAACTATCTGCACTCACACTAGGACAGGGTTATTTGTGCGAAAAACTCAGTAAAATTACTTACGCTAAAATATTTATTACAAATGGTGGGATTGTATTGACTTTGATTGATGGCAATATAGATCTTACCTAATTTATAAAAAAACAACAACAACAACAAAAAAACAATGCTTAAACTGATGATTGTTTATGGTAACATCTAGTCAGGTTGTGGTCATTGCCAGTGAAATTCCACAAGGTGAAAAATTCCCCACTCTCAACCAATCAAAACAAAGATTCTTGGGTTCTCCTTTCACATGTTCATTTCCAGCATTTCTTGGGACAGCTGCCATTTTGCCCTCACCTGATCCCATGGAAATCAGCCCTGACCTCTACATAACCTCCGTTCAGAAGGCCACATGACTATGACTCACCCAAATGCCCTCAGCAAAATTGGGTATCAGAGCATGGAGTCAGGGTCATGAAGAATGGAGGGGACACATGGCAGAATATTGTTGGTTTATATGGCTGTGAACTATTTACTGCATTTTGCAGGAAAATTATGGAAAATCAAAATGTAAAAAAAAACAAACAAAAAAAAAAACCTCAGTGTGCTATGCTGCTCTAGTTTCTCTTTGTTTTGAGTTCATGGCTGTTTTGTTTATGTTACAGTAAACCATGTCATTTTATTTCAATCCTATTCCTGTCTATGCCCCTGTCATGATTGGTCGATTACCCTAATGTGTTCACCTGTTCTGTGTCTCTGCTTGATTAGTTTGGTTATTTTGACCAATGCTAGTGGTTTTGTTTTCTGATTTATGTTTAATGTTGATTCTTGGCTTGCCCTACATAAAATGCATGTTGCAATTAGGCACTTCCATTCTGCAATAACAGCACATTGCACAAGAATTTTGTGGTTAACATAAATGTAACCAATAAACCATGTCCAAGATACAGTTTTAATTTGTCAGCTTTCAGGTTTCAGGTCCTTTGCGAGGACACGAACACTGAAAATAGCAACACAATCCATAACAATCAACAGGTTCTGCAAATATCTAGTGATATGATTCCAAAATGATTCTCCATCAGCTACAAAACATGAACACATCAATCACATCAACAGCACAAGCCAAATCAACTATTAAAAAATGATAATTAAACAGAAATGCACAAGAACAGTCACTTTCATCCCTCATTTACTGCAAAGCAGCTACTGTTTGCCGCTCCATATCATCTGAACTGCAGCTTGTTCATCTAAGCTTATAACACAGAACACATGAAAATACCCTCACTGCCATAAATATCGTCTTACAAAAATGGCGTGTAAAGGCTTAGCAGAGTAACTAAGTCTCTTCCTGTGCGCATTCATGCACTCCCACACACACACTGAGCTGCTGCCTGTCGCTGCTCTCCAGAACGCCTCTCATCAGTGCCCCCATAATGTACAACATGCTGCCTGCTGCTGCCAGATGGAGCCGTTTGGCATTTGAGGTCCTCACTCCACTCCTCTCTCCACCTCTCTCTCGCTCTTGCTCTCAGTCTCTCCCACTCCTCCTTAGCCCTATTCTCGGTGTACCTCACTCTTACTGGCTCCCACCTCCTTTTCCACCCCATCCCCAGTCTATGTCTCCCCCCATGGGCTCCACCTCCTGTGCCCCACACCAGCAGTGTGGCAGGCCTGAGCAGCAGCTGAAGAGCCCTATGCCCCTCAGCTCCTGCCCGCCACCTGCCTTCTGGCTCAGTGCCATGCTGGAACGAGGCTCATTGATGCCATGCCAGCGCTGGCAGTGGGTGCCCCCACGGTTCAACCCCCCTCTCCTCCCACCGTCTCTCTCCAGAATGCTGCCACCAATCCAGAGTGTGCCCATGGGTCTTACTCAATCACTCCGCCATTAACCTGAGACGGCTTAACAATGAACATGAAGCACCTGCCATATGGGGCATATTTCGTTTGATCATCACAACTGCCTCAGCCTATAGACGGTCTCGACTAAACTGACATATATACATATTTTATATTGTGCTTCAATATAAAAGCAAGATCATGTCCAGTATGAGCTGCACATGCTGTATGTTTGATATCAAATTAGCTCATTGTGTCACATCCCTTCATTATTTTATGCAGACAGAGCTTTCGCTCGGTGTCTCTTTCCAGCTTTCTCTCCTACTGAAGTAGCGGAAGGAAACTCAGAGTCAGAACTCACTAGAGAATAAGCAGGATTCTTGTGTCTCAACCGAGAGAGATGACTAAACTCCCATGAGGATTACTGACAGTAGCATCAAAAGGTTGGTGTGATCTTAAAAGTCTAAACCAGACAAGCATCCTAAATCTAGAAAAATGGATAGATTTAGGTCCAAAATCTGACTGGCTGAGCCACGTTCGAACCATTATTAAATCCTCAATATAGGAACACCTTATCACAATAATTGAATTCTGTATTAATGTGCCAGATCTTAAGCCAATAAATCTATTACACCCAAGCCATTATTCTGTCCAAAGAATCTTTGTCCATTTGTCCATCTTTGAGCCAAAGCTTACTGTTAACAGACTACATTGTGTGGTTGAAGAATTGTTCGTAAATTGCAAATATTTCAAAATTAGTTTATATCAAACACTGGATTTTTTCATATTGTTTTTGTCACCATTTTTTTTTAAAACCAATAAGCCACTTACATTAATTATAAAACAGGTAAGGGGGTTTTAGGCACTCTTGAACATCACGCTTACCTGTGATAAAATCAGTGTAACGCACACGCTCTCATGGCTTATTGTGTTATTCTGTGATTACTGAAGTGACACTCATCTGACTCAGGCCTGTATTCAGTGAGGGCACATCAGCATCAAGTAACCAGCTAGCTTAATTATTCCCCCCGACCCCCGAAAATAAAAATACCTTCATCCTCTTTTTTGGTGAACTTAAGGGGCTGACTTAATACTTTGCTGCCTATGACATCTCATAAGTCAGTGGCTTAGACAGCATTGCTTTGATATATAGGAAGGTTAGAGACAGGCTTTGAAGACAGTTTATGTCACAACATTGTCAATATGCGTTAACAGGCTAATCCTAAAATGAATATGCTGTAACTAGGCAGTGCAAAATAAAAATCTTAAGTCAAAACAATTTCAGATTCCAACTCATATTTATACACAAACGACTCTGTGTCACGGACATCATGGGATATGTAGAACAGCGATGGACACATACGCAGCCAGATTCTGTGCAACCATTCGGTTTGGACATGGTGGTTTCATAAATCAGACACTTACAGATTATTATTTCTGAAAGTAATTTTGTAAGGACGCCACTGATTATGAAAGCCCCTTTCTGTAATTTCTATCAGATTCAGCCATCTGATTAGCAGCACTCATAATGCAACTCGGCAAACATCACCATGAACTCAAAATGAACTCGCAAATGAGTCTGGGAAGCGATATGTGGCAACGTGCTTTCATTGAACTCTGCAAACATGGATTCATATTTTCTGTAATATCATTAGGCAAGCCTCAGATTTATTGTTGCGTTGCATAAAAAGGTGAAGAGTTCACTTATAAATAAAGGGCCAATCTGTGTATTCACCAAACCCTATAAAAGCCTAGAAGATGAGTAAGCAGCTATTCAATGTTTTTCTTTAATCACTTATATTACACAAGCCATGAAGTTCATATAAATCTGCAGAGAGAAAAATAGATTTCTTGGATTCAAAGTAAAGCTTTTCAATCTGCCAAGTACATACAGCCAAAAAAAAAAAAAAAAACTAAACAAAACATGACTGTAAGACTGTAATTTTCTGAATTCTTAAATATCCAGAAACACTATTTTAGTTTGGCAGACCACCCGTCTCTCTCTGTCCCGGGAGTGGAAGTAAGCAAGGCATATTACCCGTCATCTTCCACACTCAGCAGATGGTAAAGCATTTAAACAGTCTGTCTTGAGGGCAACCAACACCAGTTCAGGGCTACAGCATGTCTCTAAAGACAGTAAGTAAACAAAGACAGAGTTGTCCAAACAGAAGACTGTCAGTCTCTTTAAGTAAAACCAAGTCCAACTCAACAGTCTGTTTTCTGTGAATCTCAGGCAAAACACATTGCCCTTTTTTTTTAATAAAGGGAGAAGACAATGTTATAAACACGCGATCTGGTTACCCGATAATCGAATGACGGTAATCAAATCGTGCCATCTGTATTTGATTATACCACACTAGATATGAGAAGTCCTTCTGTTAGAGCCTGGAGATGTTCCATGAGAATGGCTTAAACATGTGGCTTAAACAAACATCTGTTACCTGGAAGCAGCCTACATCACATATCTCTCATTCTTTTTACTCTTTTCTCTCAGTCTACTGCCATCTATCTATTCTGATTCTATAAATCAGATTGTATAGGCTTGTGTGATATTGACTTTTCCCTGCTTGCAATTTACCATTTAAAAAAAATGTGATACACATCACTGAATCATCCAAATTTGTGAACGGTTAGATTTTACACTTCATTGTATGCCTGCCTGTTTTTAGTTCAAAATTTCTGAACTTTTTTTCTTTTTCAGCCAAAAAATGAATGTGCCATTTGCCATTATTGACCATTTTAGGCAGAGATATTCTGGTGGCATATGTAATAAATACTGTATAGTTAACTGATATTTAAATACTGTATAATGTATAATTATCTAATGTCAGCTAAGTCTAACATATACCGATAGACTTTAATACACATTAATGAACTCAAAGACAGAAAGCAAGGCAGCCTGTGAGTCCAGATGAGAGCATGTGAGATGGGGGAAGAGGGCAGGGCTTCCAGACAGTGTTAGTTAATATCTGACAGTTCAAAACAAAACTTCCTGTTTTATATAGAAGAGAAAGACTGCTCTTTTGTTGTATTTTTGAGTGAATGTTACATGGCAAAATGTGTAAGGTTGGCAGGTCTTATAATTTTATATAATATAATATAATATAATATAATATAATATAATATAATCGGTGCAAACGTCAGTGGATATCGTGGCAGTGTAATATCGTGCAGAGATGATTAAATCATTATATTGCACCAGCCTACATCCTCTAAGACCAGCAGTTACTCTCACACTAGGATGTGATAAACCTAAAGGTAAATGATTAACTAAAAAAAAAAAGTTGGATAATGTCAGAGAGGCAGAGAAGGGGAAAAAGAAGGAGAATACCAGAAGGAAAAAGACAGAAAGCGTTCAGATGAAGCCCCTGGGATGAGTGCCAAAATATCTTCAAGAATATAACACAAGTCCAGTTGCTTTTACTTACTGCAACGACACAGTTCATCGACCTGAATAACAGGAAAACTTATGACAGAAAAGGAAGAAAAATAGAAAGAATCAATCATGCCAGCTTACTTGCAACTTCCAAAGATGCATTGCGACTGACGGCTTCTCCCAGGTAGTTCCTGGCTACACACACATAGACACCTTCGTCGGGCTTGCTCCGGCGTCCGTGCACAATCCTGAGGAAGAAGAGCGAACCTGTAGGGAGCAGCATGCGGTGAGAGCGAGGGTCCTCGCGGTCTGTCTCCACCCTCTCTCCATCTTTATACCACTCCACCATGGGTGTCGGCCGGCCCTCAGCCTTACAGTTCAGCGTTGCTGGCTCTCCCTTCGATACAATCAGGTCTGAAGGATGCTCCACTATTCGTGGCGGTGCGTCCTCCAACCTCGCCCGAGATCCTGCGATAAGAGTGATAATTAGAACAACCAGATTTATCATGCTGTATCAAGAATGATCAAATCTGTTATATTAAAGTGGAAGGGTTAAATAATTAGTGGAGGGCAGTCAGGAAAAACAGACATAATTAAAATGAATAGGCTAAAACATATCAAGAAAAGCAAGTCCATCAGTAACGATGAAACTCAGATCACAAGTCTGTACTCTGTACATGTCTGGCATGCCGGCTCTCTGCAGGTCATTTATGCAAGCTGTGATTGGCATGAAAAAAAAAAAACTATTTCTGGCAGAACTTGGCTGAGTAAAATGAAGACACATTATATATGCATGGTCCTGATGTATAGCGTTTAAATTGGGTGGCACCAAATGACACGCTCCACATTCAACAGTTACCACAGAAAAGCGTTGCCGTGGGAGGAAAAGTGGAACAGGATCACGGAGTAAATTTGTCTTGTGTTTCAAGTCACATTTGTATTCATTCTGATTGCCAGTGTATTTTTGTACGGGTTTGTGAAATGAGTGGGGGGGGGGGGGGGATGGGACACGGGGCCTTGTTTTTGATAATTCCATCAGATTTTCAAACGGATTTTAAATCTTTTTTTTTTTTTTTTTTGCTAAATGTGCTGGTTGCAATTTCAGCTGCGATTGAAAACAGACCAGGTGAATTTTAACCACTGGGAAAGATGTTGCAATAAATTCAGAAGCCACTGCACTTAGTGACTGTCAAAGTAATTGCTGAATTCTTTCTGATGATGATAATTATACCAGGGTTAATAATATGGTTTAAGCTTTGTTTGGATGGCAGCCCAGATTTCTGGTGGAAAGGAAGAAAGCGATGAGAAGCTGCCTGCCCAGCTCCTGACATACACAGGTGTAAGATATTTCTGATAAGGCAGTTTCAGTTCCACTGGGCAAATACCTTTCCCTTCCACTAAATCCTCCAGGGCTCGATAGGATTATGAACAAAGGGCAAACGCTTTTTAGGAGATAGAGAAGATAAAGCAGAATTTCCTGGTGTCCCACTCAAACCAATTACCTGGAGTTGAAAGACATCCTTTTTGGACCTCTTTAGTTTACCACTCGGGGCACTTGAAGACAAATTCAAACCACTTCAACATATTTCTAACTTCCATTTCTTGCCAGTAAAGTTTTCAGTAAAACAGCCCTTGAGCTAGTAAGGAATGTAAGCTAAAACAAAACCATTACCTTTCTGTTTTTTTTTTTTTAAATGCACAGTGACCTTAGAGAGTGAGTACATTAGACAGCAGAAGCCCAACCTCCGAGTTGTGTACAGACTAGCTCAACACTGAATCCCCAAGCCTCTTACCCTTTCTGCCTCTGAAAACAAAAAGCCTTCTGGCCTGCTGGGTGAAGTGAGAGAAGACCACCAGGGCTTGGCTAATAGCTTTTAGCAGACACATATAGAGCATCGAACAGACTGTGGTTGGCAGGGGGTGGTGGAGAGGCTCAGCAGGCATGGAGTCGGAGAGCAGCTTTATAAATATTACAGGCCAAATGCGTGGACCTGCCACAGAGGAGCTGTAACATAGGGGACGTTAAAGGGAAAGTACTTGTGAGTGTAAAACGAGCTAAACAGGATAGAAGCTGGAGTGTAGAGGCTAGCTGATTCTGAGCTGCACTAAATGAAAAGGGAAATGATCCACTTATAGAAAGCAGATCCACTATTTAACATAAGTACTTTTTTATTTTATGCATTAGCAAGTTTGACCCATGATAGCACATTAGGTGTGCAGACATCACATAGTTGTAGATCCATGGATATGGTTACCAAATTTGTAAATAGAGAATAGTCTTTTGAGGATATGGAGACTTTTACAACCCACATTGTTTAGCACATTGTCAGAGTGATACAGACTTTCCCGCTTTCTGGAGTGCTTTTATGCCACAGGGGACATCTCTGAGAATCTCTGAGCTATCCACACAGAAAAATGCCCATACACACACTAAATTCATCTTCACAGGGCTTTAGACTTGATAAATAAGTCTAAAAGCAAGTTTCCACTACAGTAAGAAGTCTTAAGCTACACTAGCTCTTATACCAGGGACTGGCAAATCAGTAGCCTCGTCTCCTAGGACAGGACGATTTTGTGTCTATTAGTTTTTATTTATAGCTTCCTGGTGGATAAGTGGGTTCAACAACCAAAAAAAAAAGAAAAAAAAACTCTTATTGACCTTCGCAAAACAAGTTTTTGTTCGGTATATAGCCGTGTTACAGCACTTCACAGTGGTGAGATGCACCTTGATGCTGGAACTATAGTGCATGCTACTTGTTCCAAATTCACATGCATCTTTTCACAGTCGGGAACACGCAGGTATCTGAGCAAAATAATGTGCAGTGTAAAGATGCCACAACTCTCCTGCTTACTACAAACAGTCACCTCAAGGTTGAGCATGTTGAGGGAAAACAAAGATGCTAACCAGGTGCTACCTGCTGACTTTTTGGCAAGACCACAAACGTGATGTACTACATTAAAAATGTAGTTCAAAGAGAATTAATGAATTTGCTCACTTCCCTTAGTCTGTATTAATACACTTAACTAAAGTTAATATTTACCACTTGTTTAGCCTTGTCAGTTTTTGGGCAACCAAATCATGGGACTGGGCAGCATATTGGTGCATTTACTTGCCTTGTGGGCTACTTATAAATTCATGATCTGTCCATCCCTGTAAATTCATAGCATATTCAGTTCAGTAAGATTGCTACCTTGGATTTCATTCAAATTAAGTTCCACAACCGCTAAATCCTGGCACTCAGTCTCATCTTAACTGTTAGTAACTTTTCCTTTGGGTGAATTTGCAATCATAAGGCCATAGTGATGCGATAAATTTGGCCAGTGCGAGTGATTGACCATGATCAGCGCCATGCTCTCTGACTTACACAGCACTTACGCTTGAGTGAATGTTTGACCTTGTTGTCTTGAGCAAGGACAGGATGTGAATGCCAGCTCTGAGAGTGAAGCCGGGGTCCTGCCAACTCCTCTGATCTCTCCGAATGGGCTTTTAGCACTAAGCAGATTTATCTCCTCTACCGGGGGTGGGTGGGAGCTGTGACGGAATAAGATCTCCACAGAACAAGACCGCCACAAATCACCATGACTTATGCTCCAGCAAGAAGTGTCCAAAAGTAACAAGGACGACAAAAGACATAAGAACACTCTAAACTTGAGGCTTGACTTTTTATGTCTTTAAACAATAGTAATTTTGTAATTAACAACAATGAATGGAGAAGCCTAATGATATGCAAATATGTCGAATATTCTGTGTGGAGATGCCATTCCCATGGTAACCATTCAAGAATAGATCAGAGGTCAATCCAATAATTGTCCTCTCTTTTGAAGCATGTGTGAAGGCCTTGAGGTAAACACACACACAGAAGAGACTTAAGACTAATGACCTTAGTGAGAATTAAGATATAAAGTATCAGAGCATCTAGCTGAATTAGTATTTCTGTAGTCATGTGAAAAAACTTCACACAAATGTAGCTTCTTAGACCGTAAATGCCTAAAAGAGATATGTCTTAACTGCACCTTTAAAATTAATTCTGTAAGCAGTGATCCATGACAGGAACGAAAGCGTGATCACAGCAGGAGAACCAGCACTTCTGCACTGAAAAAAAAATTATCCTACTGTATGTGGATCTGACAAGCCAGGCTTTTAAAAGGAACAGAGAAACATAACGCCAAGGCATCAGAGAAGGCTAACTTTCTTTTTTTTTAGCTTCATCTGCAATTCCTTTCAGTAAGCATCCATCCCCCTGAACCTAACTTTGTTGTTTTACAGTCTCCCTCCTTCTGTTTTTCTCCTGGTTTCTGGGAATTGATTTGCAAATGTTCATTCATTGCCCTGCGTTCAATTAGGAGGTGGGGGTGTCTCCTTGAACACCCTTTCTTCGACAAACTTTTCTTTGCACTCGGGCACAACAAAGGGACACTTGCATGAGAATACAAACCCAAGGCCGTAAAGCTATGCCCCTTCACTAAGGGGGAAGGAGGGAGGGTGAAATGGACCAGTCACATGGCTCAAAGGAAATTACACAGCAGAGGCTGTGCTTTCCTCAGGGACAAACAGTTCTTCTGCCTAAGCCTGGAGAACCAAGGCTGGATTAAACAAACTGGCAGTCAGGAAATCCTGTGACAACTTAAAAAAAACTTTACACCTTTGGGAGTTCTCAAGTAGCTTATGAGTAGGTGTATTTGTGGCAGGGTTCAGGATCTCTCATTCCAATAGGAAGAGACAGCGAGGTGTCACGTATCTTCACGAAAATAAAAATTCTGGGCTATGATGGCTTCAGGGTCTGTCTGTTATATGAGCTTTGATGTAGTTCAAAGCTAGGCAATAACTCTTGTAGGTTAAACTAAAGAGGAAAGAAAACTGCCTTTTGAAATGATTTAAATATTACGGTTAATGAATAATTACTCAAAGTGTGCCTTGGGATTACAGTCAATCCAATATAGGGAACATTATTGATGAGTGTCTGTATTCATTTTAAGCAAAATGTCCAAAAAAAAAAAAAAAAAAAATAGTTCAAGCCTGAAGATGAGAATCTAAATATTGAATGGATCCCATAGATGGGTTTCTAATCACATCAATCTTTCAACAAAATTTCATCATTATGCTGCTCAAAGCTTTGGCAACTCAGCAATATATACAGTACTGTGCAAAAGTTTTAGTCACATGCAAAGAAATGCTGTAGACCAAAGATGCCTTCAAAATAATGAAATTAAATGTTTTCTACATTTAAAAAAAAATTACCATAAATAGCAGTAAACTGTAATAATGAAACAAAGTCAATATTTGGTGTGACAAAAATATAAAAATTAAAATAAAAATAAAAATAGTAGTCTCTGGTATAATTTGTGCAGTTTTATAAGGAGATGAGCTGGTAAGTTTTATTGAGCATCTTGCAGAACCAGCCACAGTTTTTCTGGAGACTTTGACTTTCGCACTCGCTTCTTATTTTTGCAGCAAAACCCAGCAGCCTTCATTGTGTTTTTTGTCTGAAAAGTGGTCTCTTATGTAATATGCTGCTTTCTTTAATGACATACAAACATTTATCTATAACATTTAATTTTGTGCTAGAAAACTAATGTTTGGGAATCTAAAATGTTTTTGTACTGACTTGATAATGTAGAAGTCGTAAAATAAAAGATCTGTAACAAAGTTTGTACTAAAAAAAAAATTAGGGTGCCTAAAACTATTGCACAGTACTGTGTATATAAAAAAATATCCAAAAGCTTGAGCCAGTGGGTATTAGTAGTGCTCAGTAGAAGTTATTGATTTTTTTTTTTCTGTGGAGCTTTAATAGAAGATACTGAAGGAAGGTAGTGTAACCTAGCATTCTCACTCTCTGTGGGATAGCTCAGGGGAAAAAAAAAAAGACTGTACCCAGAGCTGCAGCTCAGACATGGTCCAGACTGCCTCTGGCCTTTTCTCCTTTTGCTGGTAACTCAGAAATGCTGAAAGCAATCAAAACACAGATATACTGATGTTTTGCCTCTTAACCTTTTGGATTTTACTTTTTGCTTAACCTTTACTCCCCCCCCCCCCCCCCCAAACACAAAACTGTGGTTGTTCTGTGGACAGTTTCTGGAGTTTGCTCTGATTCTCTACTCTTTCTCCGCAAGGTCATCACATAACAACACTGCAGTCTTTTCTTTTTGACTGTGTTTAATTCTGGCTCTCACAGCCAATGAAAAATACATCTGGAATATATGTGGATGGTATCACATATCTCAGGAGGGGGCCTTGACTTTTCCTGTGGAGATAGAGGAAGAGAAGAAGTGGGGTATGAATGCTAAATTGTGCATGAGTAAACACAGTGGAGGCTCAAAGCAGCTGCTCGAACAAGGGCCTCCTGAAACAGATCTCTCCAGTGATTTGGCTATGGAGAACAAGACTCTGACTAGAGAAGTCAGCATACCACAGCTGGCACAGATAGCATCAGTTTCCTGGTCCTCCCAGTGGTGGCCTGCAAACCTCCTCATTGCAGAAGATTAGTCTCTAAGGAATCCCACCTCTACACTTCCTGCCTGCCTCAAGTGCCCATATAGATCCACCATGTTTGTTTTGGAGGAGGGGGTGTTACATCTGTGTGACTAATTCCAGTCCAGAATGTTTCATGCAGTAGTAAGGATATCAATCTGAAAGTTTTGGCAAATGTGGTTTCTTTAAGTTTTTTTGCTAAGCGCAGCAGTTGGTTTGAAGGCAGCGGGCTGACACCTGGAAGGTGCTGTCAGAATGCTGTTTCCTCTCTTCATCTCTCCACACTGGGGGCTTTCAGTTTCAGGTATTATTCAACAAGGAAAACGAGAAAAAAACAACAACCAGGGAACGTATTGATCATTCGCCTCAAAACTCAAGCACCGATCCCTGACAGCACGATTCCTTGCTGGAAATAATCAACCCCACTCTTTGCAAAACAAATTGCTATAAATAAGTATAGCAGAAGTCATATTGTGGAAATTACAAACACGAAGCAAGCGTAGGCACTGCACAGATTGACAGATTTTAAAATAGACGTATAATCATTAGTATCTGCATATTCAATTTGCACTGTGGTGCATGTATCATCATTAACATTCTCCTTCAACAACCACCCCCCTCGCCCTGAATTTGCTCCAGCAGATAACAGATCACAGCCAGGATATTTTCTGTTTCCTTGATGGTGGGTGATTACCACAGGAAATGGTTAAAATGAGGAGCTAGGAAAACCCCTAAACTACCCTAAACATAGGGTACAATGCACAGATTAGATTAGGGGGCCCAGGAAAATTGTTTTATAGTGGATTAATCTGCGAGAATATACTTATGCTATAGAAACTCTACAATTAGAAGTTACACTTAAAACCAATTAAGTCATGTGGTGCTTTCACACTTCTGGTATTTCACATATGTTTGATTCCTTTGGATAGATCCTTATTTTAGCTTCCTATCAGGTTTGAAAGTTGTTACAAATGTTAAACAAGACATAACAGCAATATACTACTGTATATATAGAAAGGAAATAAAAAATTACTTATTCCTATAGCTATAAAGGTTCATATAGGTTAGATACTTTCTAAATGGATCAGCTAAGCTTTCTATAACTATCTATCTGGGTTGAGTGCAAGAAAAGTAATATCACTGACATTTTCGGTTTCACTTAGCTGACCTAATAATGCTTTCCTGTCAGGAATCTTGTTAATGCAAAGCAGCCCAATCATCATCCCTGTAGAAAACAATTTCTCATAGAAGATAGCTGATAAAACCAGTCTGTGCTGCCTGTTCATTGAAATAAAAAAAGGTTCACCTTGCTAGCACTTGAAACTTTTCAATAGAAACAAAGACAGTCTGAGGCACATTCAGTCTATCCTTCACATTGCTTTCAGCGATCAATACAATCAACTCACAAGCTGCGATTTCCATTGGCACACCCATTAAACAACAATTGTGTCAGTAATAACCTGTGCCAAATAGCCTAAAAGTCATTCGAAACTCATAGTGAAAGTAAGTGTTTGGATTTTTTTTTTTTTTTTTGTTCAAAAGCTCTTCCAGCCTGTTCACGTTTGATGACAGTGGCAGGGAGCTGGTGACAAATCACAGCAAAGCAAGCAGGGATAGTGCGAGTGAACTAAATAGAGCTGAGGGAGTGTGTGTGCTTGCTGTGTGCGCGTGTATGTGTGCTTGTATGTTTGTGAGTACAGACAGAGACTGTGTCATTAGATTCAGGGCTCCTGATGAGAGAGCACACATGGCCTTGAGGCCTACTGTTTACAGTGTCCTTCAGAAACACAACACACACACACTCACTCACTCAAACACACACACTCTCTCTCTCTCTCTCTCTCTAGGTTGAGTTTATTCAGTTCACCAAGCAAACAGCGAGAGAGAAAACAAAGTCACTGAATCTCAGATGATACACTGAGGCCTCAAAGGATGGCACACAAACTCATTGTATGCAAACACACAAAACACACTCCTGCTGTTTGAGAAGTGGAGACAGCTCAGTTTGAGAGTGTTGACTCTGATACCGAAAGGCGTCGGAGCCAGACGGGAGAAATCAGCACACATCTGAACTGAGCTCTATAATCTCTGTTTCTCAACTATCAAAGTACAGTTTACACGTGCTTGTAAATTGTATAGTCTTGTATAGGCTTGTAATCATTTTCTTTAAAGTGACATCCCGACCAAAAACTACAATAATTCAATAACGCTAGACTAAAATATAGATAATGGTGTCCCTGACTGGATTCAACTTCCAGGAGTTACTGACACTTTTTCATGCATGTTGACAAATCCTGGAAGGGCAGACACCGAGAGGACATAATTCAAATAAAGAGGGTCTTGCCAAGAAGATTGCCATCATGTTTTTTTTTTTTTTCTGGGGCTTTAGTTACTGCGTCTGATGTCTTATTGTTTTTATGCGTTCTATGTAGCTAGCAATGTAATGTTTCATACTTTATTTTTGTTTTACCTTTCGCAAACAAGAACGTTTCCAGATAATTGAGGTGATGGACTGTCTGGGAAATCTGACAATATGATATTAATACTGCGAATAAATACCATCACAGTGGAGTTTTCTGAGAGTATCACAGGTATCACTGTTACTCAAAGAAACAACCATTGGATGTTTTTAACCAATTTGATTGTCTTCCCTTTTGTTCCTTGTTAAACACCCTTACACAACAACAAGATTGAATTCTCAAATCTGACTGATCAGAAGGCGCAAATGTCAGATTTATTCAGTATAAATGTACTTCTTGATGTATTTTATGCTATCATTTCTATAATAACAGCTCATTTACAGGGATTTGTATGACAGAAGCTTCATGTAATCGAAGCCTAATAATGAACTGATTAAAAAAAACAAAACAAAACAAAAAAAAAACATGCCATTTAACAAAAAAAAACCAAAACATTTAATCTTTCATGCGTTAAAGCTTTCTTTAAGGAGACATTATTTAACATTTATGGAAGGGGTCTACAGTGTCAGTGCTGTAACAGTCAGAGGTAAAGCCGTTGCTTTAAGAAAGTCGTCAGGATGAAAGACGTTATACTTTCCGGTTTCCCAGTAATAAGCTGCATTTTTTTTTCTGTCTTATTAGATTAAAGAGAGAGAGAGAAAAAATGCTGTTATAACATAAGTGATAACATAAGGTAACTTGTTCTGCAAACAATCCACATCATTAAATGTAAGAATAAACTTCTGGGTAGTACCACACCACCCCGTCATTGATTATTTTCTGAAAACAATACGCCCTCTCGTGTTTTACCCCTTACATAATTAATGTGGCATGACAGTTTTTTTGATATGACAGAAGCATCAGCAAAACTAATTATCATGATGCATACTGTGTGCTGTGAAATTGTCTTCAAGTATCTAGATATGTTCCCAACATCACCCACCATAAAAATACTGTTTCCATTTCTCAGATTATATCAGAAACAGGCAAATATGAGTTTATTTTACTATTAAAGTCAGAGTTTGTCCTTGTGGCACAACAAAAATCCACTTAGTACAAAAACAGACCTAAATTACCAGAAACCTCTCACACAGGTTTTTACACAGAACCTTACCAAGTACTGGCCTTGCTGCCAGTAAAGACACAATACCACTGCGTTTTTTCTTTTTCTTTAAGCCACCCACGGCCTCTAAATGTCAACACCTTAATAAGGAGAGATGTACGCTAAGCTGAAAAAAAACGTCCAGCTCTACTCTAACCATTAACTTCACGGTTGTGTTGATAGGTCGAGGATTTGTCCCTTAGACTCTATCCTTGAGGTCACCACAACAACAACTGGAACTAATCTGCAGTGGCCATTAAGCTGTCCTAAACTGCCAGCCAGGACCACAGGAGCGACAGATTGATGCTGACGCTTTGTGTTGTGGCCCCATTCAACCCTTCAGCGCCACATCACCCTGAGTGAGATTTTTTTTTTACAATGATCAATGCAGACGTTTTCTCACAAACCTAATATGATTTTGCTTTCCATAGGCCAAAAGTTAAATAATATAAAGCCTTTTTTTTTCAAAGGAGGTGCTCTTACACTCCTTATTTATGATGAATCAAATACTGAATCAATAAGACACAGATGTCTGGAGACATTTTTCGATTCATTTAATAACTGTGAAGCCTGTTTGAAGTGGTGTTGACATGGAAAAATGCTTTTATCAGTGGACATGTTGAAAAGAGTAGGATGGTCTGAAGCTTCTATTGTGTCCTACTGAGGATCAGATAGCTGGTACAAGGGTGCAGAGGCTGCAAACAGAGACATCAGCGCACACTCTGCTGGAGATGCTATTTTTTTATGTGACGAGACCGCATTGTGTATATACGGACAAGAGATGGAGAATGCTTGTGCGAAAATGTGAGTGAGACAATCCTTTGGGCCAAACCTCTAACAAATACACACTCCTCCCCACTCATCAGGACATCAGTAAATATTAATAAACATGGAGGTATTAAATCCCGGCGGCACTTGAGGCACTTAAAGTTTTCACTCAAAGGAAAGACAGAATACGGTGTGTATTTTGCACAGCTATTTTCTCACGTACACCGTTAAGGTCCATCTGCCCCTTACTGTATCATTATTCACAGTCAAAGGGCTTCTCCATGCCTCACTCCCATTATGAGCAAGTTTGAGGACAATCAAGAGAGAAGTGACAGCTGTTTCAGGGGCTATTGCAAAACCCTTCAAAAGAAACTGCACTAACTCCTCTAGTTACACACGCTCACACACATCCACCAAACTGCCCTTGAGCAGAGCAGATGACTATGACAAAGTTGAGCCCTTTAGGTGTAACTCTATAGCCTCTCTTTTTCTCAACTTTATCGGGTGAGAAAGGGTGAGTAGATAGCCAGCAGCCACTCCATGCATACCACCGGTACATTAAAACAGCTTCCAGAGCCCATCAATGGACTGAAGGGTTTCTCTGCCAAACTCAGCCAACCAATACCAGGTTTATCAACCGAATCATTCAAATAGGCACAGAAGTTTAGCCTTGACTGATACAGTGTGTGTGCAAACCATCCATTTTCTATAACACTTATCCTACACAGGATCGCAGGGAAGCCTGGAGCCTATCCCATGAATCTTGGGCACAAGGTGTGGGACACCCTGGATGCCGACCTACAACGCATGTCTTTAGACTGGGGGAGGAACCCGGAGTACCCGGAGGATACCCCCGAAGCACGGGCAGCACATGCACAGGGAGGAGGCAGGATTCAAACCCCCAACCCTGAAGGTGTGATGCAAATGTGCTAACCACTAAGTCGCCGTGTCCCCGTGTGCAAACCGAGCTTTAGGAAAGTCAACAGAGTGTAAAACGTCTGAGACCATAGGACCATAGATTTTATTTCATAGCTGTTAAGTATTGGTTTGAAATATCATTTCCCTGCTTGGTCCCTGTATAGCCTCCTGATTCACTGTACAATCGTGTAGGCTGGTAGTTCAGGGACAAATCTCACAGACAATGTTTACTACCTCATAAAAACAAGTTATTGCCAAGCAGCCAAGCCAGTTAAACTGGGAAATAACAAAAGCAAAGAGCCAACATTATTCAGGGGAAAGCATATAATATAGTTTATTAGTGGAAATTGCTATGTAATGATTTTCATTTAGTATTTTTTTTTTTTTAAGTAAAAGGGCAATGTGGTCTTTTACCATCTATGATTAAGTGACTTAAAATCATCTGTTCAGGTATACATCTATTTTAAATATTCATATACCCTTATGACATCATAAAGTGTAATAAAACGTTGTTAAAGGCTTTAAAAACATCACTCAGGAAAAAGCAGAGAAATGTAGAGCCGGGTGTCACGTTAGCATTGTGATTCAATTAGGGGTGGTGGGGGGGGGACACTTTAGATTAAAACAATTATTTAAAGACTGCTTAAAAAAGTAAACAGGCTGGTGAAAGCATTTTGTTTTGCGGCGGGATAACGAGCTTTCCGCTTAACCAAGGCGCATAGCGGACCGCTGTGTCTTATTATTAACCAAACCTCGCCTTGCATGTTGCCTGTAATATCCTATAAAGAGCTATAAAGCGCTTATATCCTCCATACATTACATGTTCTCTGTTAGATCAGTGTGCACAGAGCACAGCATCCCCACACGAGCAAACGGAGTGCATTGAAAACTGTAGGAACAGCATTTGTTTTGTGTGTCGCTTAAAAGCGTTATGAATGAACCCCAAGCCATTTGTAACTTTTTACACGAGTTTGCCCATAAACTCGTAAGATTTTGCCTTCGTGCATCCATCTGGACACTAAACACTTTGTTGTTGTTTGTTTTTTTAACTGGAACTTACCATGTACACAGCAGATGAGCGTGCATATAAGCGATAAAGCATGTAAAGTCCGGGGAAACTCCATCACCCCCTGCAGCACTACTGCGACTCCGCGGGTTAGACGGATAGAAACGGAGCGTTAGCGCGCGCTCAGCATCCACGCGATCCAAAGCAGTGTTTTGGTCACTTCCAAACAGTCACACTGAACAACATAAGCAACTCCATCCAATGTACATATGGCAGTTTGTTTGTTTGTTTTTTCACAGTTTAGACCGCAGGATCAGGCTGACTCTCCCGGACATCCTTGAACCATCTGGCCATTTAACTCCACTCAAGCACACATCTCTCTCTCTCTAGTCCTGTGTGTTTCAGCAGCGCGAGGAATTACACATTATAATATAAACACAACAACACCCAAGTTAGTAGTTGGGTTCTTTTTTTTTTTAAACGACTCTTGGTGAGTTGTTAATTCACGTGGGTAGTTTGCGTCTCTCGCGCTCCGTCCTCGCGCAGTCTCTCTCAGTGTGAATGAACGCCGCTCCACACAGCGTACGCATAACGGCTGCAGCCTCGCGCCCCCTTCAGTGCTCGTGTCGCTGGAGAGCGTCTTAAAGAGACAGTACCACCATATAACCTAAACACCGGATTCGCCATGGACCTCACTAATTGCGTTCATTATTACCATTCTTAATAATCTTAGTTATTATTATTATTATTATTATTATTATTATTATTATTATTATTATTATTATTAAAGTACCCATTTAATCCAACTTTTACTCAAAACTTTTAATTCGGTTGATTCACCAGAAGAGCATTCTAAAACACTGCTCAGGCCACACTGTTGTCCTGGCTAACAAATGTTCATGAGTTCATGCTACCAGTGTTGCCGATTTGCTTCAGAGGAAAGTAGCTAATGCGCAAAAAGTCGCTAGAAGTCGCCAGATAACGTCGTCGACTAATTTGCATTCAATTCATTGGTCATCATAATCATTTCCATAGTATTAAACCGTGAGGAATATGAGAATTAAAAAAAAAAAAAAAACACAAACCCTCATAGAATTTATAATGGTTTTAATAGGAATTGTATTGGTTTTAATGGAAACTGTAATGGTCCCTGTGGGTCTCTACTGGTAATGCCTTCTATTGGTGGCATGTTATGTCTAGTGGATACCATTAAGGACCAATAACGCTACTGGTAATGGTTTTAATGGTTAGCTGATGGTTTGTTGTGGTATTTGTAGTAGAAACCATTAGAATTTCTGTGATGGTTTCTATTGTTTTTTGTTTTTGTTTTTTTCCAGAAGGGTAAGCAGAATAGAAAATAATAGATTAAAACTTGTTTCTTATAGAAAGAAGAGGTCTTAGGTTACGATGCCACAAACTATCTATGTACATCTTTACAAAATCTAGTCAAACCAGTAATTTACATATTTACAAAGTACTATAAATTCTATCAAGATTGCTGATGGAAAAAAAAGCAGTGGAAGTGAATAGTCAGTAAATAGACATGAAGTAAATGGTTACACATGGAAAAATTCACTTTTAATATTTGTAAATATAGCCAAGAAGAGAGTTTAAAACAAAGAACAAAGAGTGGGTGGGTAGGTGGGACAAACAATAGTGATCAGTGATTGGTCATTGGGAACAGTGGAGATCAGTGATTGGTCTTTGGGAAACAATGGTTATCAGTGACTGGTGGTTGGAAACATAGTCAATCGAATCTGCTTTCTCAACTCATATAACCAGCAGCTGTGAGCTTGAGAACCATACTGAATGCATGACAGTCACTAACATGGGCTCAAAAATTCTCTAGATTTGAAAAAGGGGTCTAAACATTTACCAAATATAGTGATAATGTTGACAACATATATATGACCTTGTCTGTATGATGCCATAATATTTTGCCTAATAAGTAACTTTTCATTTTTAGTGTTGACCTCGTAGGACACTATCAAAGATGGACTAGCCAAAGATCTGAGTTCTCTGGTTCAAAATGAATGGATATGTAATGAGATTCCGATATTAGCTTAATAGTTGTTCTATATTTCTGTAAAACTGCTTTGTGACAATGTCCATTGTTAAAAGCGCTATACAAATAAAACTAAAACTGAATTGAATTGAATTGTTCTAGCATTCAAAATACCCACATGCTACAGTAATAATTTACATCAGCATGATCGAAATAGAATTCATTATGTGTCTACAAATTCCATAGGAGTAACTGACCTCTCGTGGTGTGTTTCGAGGGCAGAGATGGCTACCCTGTGCCATGCACTTGCTTTAACTGGGATTTCATTAGCTGGTTCTTACTAGATAAAGTATGTTTAAAATTGCATTGCATTTGACAGTCAGCTCTCAACAAGTCATGCTCGACAATATAATAAAAAAAGATGAAATCTTTTTTTATGAAAGCCAAAATGCCAAAAAGCCAAAATGCCCTTTACACCACATTTGGTATCAGCATGTTAAAATATCTTTTTAAATGTTTACAAAACATCATCTTGACCCATCCTACCCCAATGTACATGTCAGCATTACAAAGCAAAAACACAGCACATAGCTACAGCTATTACCAGATTGAGTTATTACCTTCCCATTATGTTGCTTCAAATAGGAATATTACTGAGGATGCTCTGTGTTCAGTGAAATAAGAAACAGAATTTGCTACAGAATTATTCATTTTTAAGATATGTAAAAATGACTCTTAGACTGGAAATCACAAATCTTGGCAGTACATAAAGTATAGTATATGAAGTCCCCAGGTAAAATCATGTAAGCTCAAAAAATGGCTTAAATAACACAGATAATAATGATGCAGTCCATATTTAAAATTTTCAAAACATCTGAATTAAAACCATTTTAATCAGTTTCAAATCACAGTCAGCAAGTCATGCTCCATAATATAGTGAAAGATTTAATAACAAACAAAACATGGAGAGGAAAATGAACAGGTTTTGTTCATATATTAGATGAAAAATGTTGGAAGTCATATTTTGACATAGACTCATAGAACACTTTATTAGGAACACCTGTACACCTACTCATTCATGCAGTTATCTAGTCAGCCAATCGCATGGTAGCAGTCGATTACATGAAGTCATGCAGATACGGGCCAGCAGCTTCAGGTAATGTTCACATCAACCATCAAAATGGGGAAAAAATGTGATCTCTGTGAATTTGACAGTAGCATGATTGTTGGTGCCAGACAGCCGGTTTGGGTATTTCCATAACTGTTGATCTCCAGGGATTTTCACACACAACAGTCTCTAGAGTTTACTCAGAATAGTGCAATAAAAAAAAAACATCCAGCAAGCAGAAGTTCTGCAGATGGAAAAGCCTTGATGATGAAAGAGGTCAACGGCCGGACTGGTTCGAACCGACAGAAAGGCTACACTAACTCAGATAACTGCTCTGTACAATTGTGGTAAGCAGAAAAGTATCTCAGAATGCACAACAAATCAAACCTTGAGGTGGATGGGCAACAACAGCAGAAGACCACTTTGGGTTCCAATTTGGTCAGCCAAGAACAGAAAGCTGAGGCTGCAGTGGGCACAGGCTCACCAACACCGTTGGTGAAGGCTGGAAAAATGTGGCCTGGTCTGATGAATCTCAATTTCAGCTGAGGCACACAGATGATAGGGTCAGAATTTGGCACCAACAGCATGAATCCAAGGACCCAACCTGCCTTGTGCCAACAGTTCAGGCTGGTGGAGGTGGTGTAATGGTGTGGGGAATGTTCTCTTGGCACACTTTGGGCCTGTTAATACCAATCTATCATCACTTGAATGCCACAGCCTATTTGAGTATTGACCATGTGCATCCCTTCATGGCCACAATTTACCCAGCTTCTAATGGTTATGTCCAGTATGATAATGCACCATGTCACAAAGCAAAAGTCATCTCAAACTGGTTTCATGAACATGACAATGAGTTCAATGTTATACAGTGGCCTTCCCAGTCGCTGGATCTGAATCCAGTAGAACACCTTGGGGATGTGGGAGAACGGGAGATTCGCAGCATGAAAGTGCACCTGAAAAATCTGCAGGAACTGCATCATGCAATCGTGTCAACGTGGAACAGAATCTCAAAGGAATGTTTCCAACATCTTGTGGAATCCATGCCATGAAGAATTGACACTATTTTGAGAGCAAAGTGTGGCCATACCCAGTATTAGTATAGTGTTCCTAATAAAGTGCTCTGTGAGTGCATATACGATAGTTAGCCTAAACAAAACACATAAAGCTAAATGAAAAACATGTACAGCTTAGCAAGAGTTTATGTGTAGAGGGACTTTGTGTGTGGAGGGGGGAAAAAGTCCCTTGATTCGTTCATTTTTTTTTTTAATACAGCAAATAATTCACCGGATTTACCTTTTAAGGAGTTATAACAATTACAAACTGCCCACACTGTCAGACTGCTACACTATCTAAATTATTAAATTTTTACAATTTTAAATTATTTGTACTTCTATCCTCCTATCCTATGAAAAAATGGAGAAAATAAACTTGCAATACTTCACTGTATGATTAAAAAATTAGCATATATTAATACTTAACGAAAGCTTTCATAATGATTAATTAATACAGGCACTAATCCTTAGTGGATCAGGAAATAATGAAGCGTACATTAACAGCCCACTGAGATATATATAAATAGCCATTAATAATGGTAAAAATTAAATACTGACATCCTCTTGGCTCATGGACTTATTTAATAGCATGACTTGCAGTAAATGAAAATAATTTGCATTATATACATGTAGTGTTTGTTTGTACACATTGTAAGTTAACCCAAGCTTATAATGTAAGTTGAAGCAATCTGAGACACCTCCAATCTTAAACGTAACCCTAATGCATGAGATATTATAAAATACAAATGAAATATCCCTATATTGGTAAGATATTCACATGTGGTATGAAACATAAATGATTAAAACAGCATTCTAAAATCACCTCTACACAAAACAAGGCCATATCAAATAATTTTTAAAAGCCATAGCTGTCCAGTCCCTGATGCAGCAAAGCAACCCCAAACCATAACATTTCCACCATCGTGCTTCACAGTTGGTATGAGGTGCTTCTCCTGAAAAGCCATCTCTAGTCAGTGCCAAACATGTCTGCTGTTACTGTAGCCAAACAACTCTATCTTTGATTCATCTGTCCAGAGCACATTATTCCAAAAGGCCTGGTCTTTGCTTATATGCTCATTGTCAAACTGTAGTCTTGCTCTAATGTTCTTTTTAGACAGAAAAGGCTTGTTCCTGGCATGCCTCCCGTGCAGGTCAAATTTGTGATCTCTTTCTGATTGTAGAAGCACCAACAGTTGCAAGACTTACTAGCAGAGCCTGTGATGAAATTTTGGGGTTCTTGGAGAATTCTTTTTGCATCAGACGGTCTGCTCTTAGGCTGAATTTGCTGGGAAGGACAGTCCTGGACAAATTGGCAGTTGTTTGAAATCTGCGCCACTTGTAGATTATTTTCCTTACAGTGGAATGATGTATTTCAAATAATTTGGAGATCTTTTTAAATCCCTTGTCAGACTCATAGGCATCCACAACCTTTTTTCTGAAGGCCTTACAGAACTCTTTAGATCTTGGCATGATGACACCACACACCTCAATAACAAAGGGTACACCAGACACTAGATATGAGAGGGATATAAATAAGACAGGTTCCACCTGCACTCCCTAAGTAGGTTCTAATCACTGGCACCCAATCTTGAACACCGGATTGTAATTTTATAGATTTGAAGCTGTGATAAATGTAGGGGTGTACTTACTTTTCCATGTGACTGATCTGTATTTTTGTTCATTTAAATTGTGAAAATTACTACAAAATGTCAATTTTATGTCATTTGAAAGAGTGTATCACCTTTATTAAAAGGCACTGTTTCAATGAGGATAAAATGTTTGCTTGTCCAAATATGTAAAAACAAAACAAAGCAAAAAAAAAAAAAAAAAAAACCCAACAATTTCCATGGGGCGTACTTATTTTTTCAGATGACTGTAACTTTTAACTGCTCACAATTTTAGACACACTGTGTAAGACAAGAATACAAAGTTGATTATTTTGATTACACTTCAGGCTTTAAGCAAATCAGCAATCATGGCCAAGACATTGATTTCAGTCCAAGCTGCTGTGTGCTTCTCTGATGTGATTGAAAGAGAAAAGTAATATCAGCAGTGCCTCATGATGGTAAGGGACACACACACACACACACACACACACACACACACACACACACACACACACACACACACACACACACACACATCTGTGTGTCTGCTGCAAGTAATAAGACTTGGCAGTAGCAGCCTGTATGCAATTCCGACAAACAGCAGCAATAAATCCCCAAACAGGTATACAGAATATTTTGTATTCATAAAATCACACTGCCTCTTCTAGTGCCATTTCCCACAATCCAGCTGAAACCAGGAGTCATACAAATTTCTTTGTCAGGTTTTATTGTCCGCTAATGGAACAATTACCATTAGCTATTTATTATGTCTCCCAAAAAGCTAGAGCAACCTCCATTAATGTATCTGTAATATTTATCTTCATTGTTTCCACAAAACACAATTTATTCCATTATATTCACATTAGAAGGCAATCAGGCTCTCTTAAGGTCCCACGTACAACCAGCAGTCGCTGCTGCCAGCCCCCTTTGTATTGTCCTCATGTTTCATGCATGTGCCTGTTTAACTTAATTGCAAAAGTTGATGAATTGAGCTTTCGTGTGTAATTGAATAAAACATGATGTCGTTTCCCCCTAAATACATTTCATCTCTCTTATGACGGATGCAGCTTACTCTGGAACCCATTAAAAATTTGCTGGACTCGTCAAAGACAAGTGTGCAGTCAATGAATTTAGCCGTGTAATCGTGTTATAATACAGAGTTGTGGTGGTGTCACATCAGCAAGTGCAAATGATGCCATTAGGCCTCAGGCACACTCGGCCAGAAGGGCAGATGGAGATGATTTCTTTTGCCTTTGCACAGCTGGAATTTTAAAGACTAATGAAATATAACATCTTAACCATTACATTTACCATTATAAATTTATATACTGATCAGATAATGTAATGTAGGTACTCCAATTTGTTAGTACATTCACTGATGTAAAAAGTTTTTGTTGTGTTATTATGAGTTAAAATTAGGAAAATATTCAACAATGTATATTTGGATTTTCAAAACTAGAAGGGGACACAACCAACTGAAAGATCATAGATCTTTTAGAATTGTGAAGATGATTATGAAAAGCAGTTTTCAAATTAAAGTCGGCTAGTGAATGAGCATCCTTTTTATTCAATTATCTATTTATAGATACATTTAATTTTGTGGAATGTCCATGAAACAAGTTAGTGTCAGATAACAGTTTAGGACACAAATGCAGGTACTCAATAGTTTTATATAAAATAAGCAAACTAAACAGAAACGGAATTCAGGCAAGGGTCAGGTGATGAACAAACAATGTGAACAAGACTAAAGATTAAAGACTGGTTCACAATGAGCATATATTTTGCCATGAATAGGGAAACCCAAGGGCTATAAATACACAAAATAATCAAGGGCAAACTGAACACAGGTGAGAGTAATCATGACACAATAGGGAGACAACCAATGACAAGACATGGGTGGAGACAAGACATGAACCAAAACAAAAATATATGTGGCAATCTAAACAAACACATAACAATGCACAAGTATGCAATGTAGCGCTGTGAGCTACTGTGCGTTCTGAGAGGCGGGCATGCAGCTGTTAATACATGACAGTTAGTTCCTGTTATCACTTATATTACAACTGCTATAAACAGACATTCTTTAAAGAAACTCTTTTTTTGTTCTCTCTATTGATGTTAGTAAGAAATAGCTTGTCATGTTACTCCATCCAGCAGAAATCCTGTGGCCAAAACCCGCTGACTATTACAAATCAGTGACACTGGAGACTCCTTCCACAAATGCTAAATGTCTCCTCACAGAGAACTTCATCATATCAATGTTTTTTTTAACCCAATCACGTATTAGAATGAGTGCACTGATATAAACCTTGCAGCTAGAACTACAGTCGGACCATACTGTTATAGAAAATTAATCAACACCTTCTGACCTGTCTATCTAATATTGTGATGAATTAATATTTGTACTGAACTAACATGGATATTTTTGTTCCAATCACACAAAATATTAACATATTGCATTTCCAATGACAGTTTGTGATAGCAAATCTCAATTTTTCATGCAACCATAGAATTGAGTTTAAGAATGGAAAATATCTGCAGAATATCAGTGTGAATGGATTAATAGTGGCAGTGTGGACAGAAAGATGCGGCAGCTTTATTTAACTGATCGATTGAATGTAGGTGTACAAGAGAAACATGATTTATCATCCTGTCCACTTCCAGCAGAACAACCTGACAGACTGACTTGCTTGCTGCTATTATCACCATTATCACTTTACTTGTTGCTTAATTATTGAATTTGTTTTCATGTACTCGCTTTACTTACCATCTGATGATATGTGTCCTTGTAATGTGAAGTGCCTTGTACTGTTGTGACAAAATAATTTCCCTCTGGGACCAATAAAATACTCTATCTATCTGTCTATCTGTCTATCTGTCTGTCTGTCTGTCTAACACACTGAACTCTAGCTTAAAATGCTGAAGAACAAACAGAAAATGAAGTAAATGTGGTTATATTACCATGTAAGAAAATAGCCAGACAAGATAGTATTTACAAAACAATCATGGAAACCTGTCAAAAGTGTCATTTCCACTGCCACAGAAAGACTACAGGATGTGAGGATGTGCTGCTTTGTGATGAATAGCAATTTTACAATAAAATCAGCTGTGGCCATCTAGAAAATGAAAGGCTTGTAAATAACAGCAAATCAGAAAATATACCAGTGTGTTGTTTTCAAACACAAAATAAAAATGTAAATCATTGTCTTTAATATAATAAGTGAACTTTATGCTCAGTATGATTGTGTTGCTGTCGTAAATACTGAAAAAGCAGGCATCGCTATTATCCAAACCCTTTGGGGACGCAAAGGATTATGTTATAGATTAATTGATTATGAGGTGATGGTGGAAAATAGCAATATATCTCTTCATTGATTTGCCTCTGAATGTGATTGGCGGCTGTCATGATCTCAAGAGACAGAGGATCACGTTTAGATCCTCAATTTCCTGATGTTTTCCATTCTACTGATACTGCTATGCCCTCTCTCCCTTTCCCTCACTCTCTCCCTCTCTCTCTCACACACATAGTCTTTGTTCTGAATCTCACTGTTTGACTCCTTCTTAATTGTCGCTCTGTGGAGCGAGAAGGTCCCACTGTTCACCTGCTTCATTCTGAAAGGGTTTGAAATTGGTGTGTAATAGAGGGCCATGTCCCATGTGTCCCAGCCTGCAGACCTGGTGGGAAATCCAGCATTAACCTCTTACATCATCTCACAAGATCTCACATTTCAAGCAGACAACTGACCCCAAAGCCTAATTATCTAATGAAGTATTTTTCACATTTGGTGTAGTGTCAGATCTTCCTTAAACAGAAATAGTTGCTAATTGGATAGCTATGGGGTGCTTTTGCCAAGGTGTAGCCGGAGAACCAGCAGAGCTGCTGCCTATTAGTGATTATCCCAACCAACTCTGGCGTACTAGCTTCCCCCCAATGCCCAATGTCTGAGCTCTCTGTCTTGGAGAAAGGATTTACAGAAGTTGTAATTTAGCCCTGAGATGGTGTGACGAGCTCACTAACAACACACCCTGTTTCTGACTCTTTTCTTCAATTGGAAATTGGAGCCCCCATCATTTTGTTTCCCTCGAGAGGAAATGACTCTTCCAATTCCCACAGTCTGCTACAGGATTCATGAGAGAGATGACAGCAATTACAGCCTTTACTGGCCAGTGGCACCCAGGAAATCTGCTCTGGCACACATGCTTGAGCTTCAAGCTTCAGTCTGGTCCTCACACTATACTAGCCAATTTTCTTTTTCAATCTCTGCAGCATCTTTTTTATAATATATTCATATTTGCCTATAAATTATCTATTTATCTGCTGATATAAAGGTTTTCAACAAAAAGTGGAATATCTCCAGGTTCTCCTCATTATCCTGAAAGCCCTGTTGTTAATTCTGAACAAAGCAGCAAAACAAATGTACCTATCAGACAATGCAGCTCTAAGCGTACTATATAACTGCTCTTGAATATGCAAAATGAAAGCCATTAAACAGCACTGCATGTCGAATAAAATGCAAATTGGCAAAACACATCACAGCTTCTGGGCTCATTGGCCATGGGAAGCGAGTGAGGCAAGCGAAGGAATCAATGTTATCAGGTCTTCAGCTCAGTGCACTAAAGCAGAGCAGGATTAATTTCTGATCTAAGGGTGGAAATTAAAAACCAAGCTGCTTCGTGATTAAATGTCAATGAGATTCAAACTTAAAAATCAACATTTAGACACAGCAAATTTAAATTAAAAAAGAAGTTAATCATCTTCAATTACAGTGAATGCAATGGAGGAAATTTTATTTTAAGGGTCTTTAATAACACAGACACATCTGCCCACACATATTCAGAACCAAACGCACAAACACTGGAGCAGAAGCTACGTATAAGGTATCTGTTTTGAAGACTTTTCAGGAATCACAGATTCCTTCATGCCATCCTCTGAAGGTGATGGGTGATTCTCTTGCACCTTTTCCCCTACCCGGCGGCATGGTAGACAAGGAATGCCGAGTCTGGCTGAAAACGACACTAGTGGTTCATCTCACATATCTATCGCACTGTCAGAGAGGGCACGGGAATGCTGTAGGGAAAAAAAAACTCAAGATAGAAAACTCAAAGAAGAGTTAGAAAGACTCCAGAGGGAGAAAGGAATTTTCCTCAAGCATGTTTACAACATGGATATCTTTACTAGGGGGCCTCAAGCAGTGGAACACCAAACAGGAGCCGATAGAATAAACCGGCTCTGACAGACTAGATAAAAAACAGTGGGCAGAGAGAGAGAGAGAGAGAGAGAGAGAGAGAGAGAGAGAGAGTGAGAGCGAGATGCTAAATTTAAATGGTGTAAGAGTGTTCTGCATTAAAACAGCACTAAGGGAATGAACATTGCTGTAATGCCAATTGAGTGTCCATTATGCCTGCACACTGTGTACTGATGCATGAGGTCTGTGCAATGAGTATTGGAGCAAAACAACTAGAACCAGCCATCTGAGATGCAGAGCTCTCCAAGTATTGATCAACAGCACTGACAGAGTGACATCCTCCACTCAATCAGTATATTCCTAATAATCATCTCACAGAAATGTATGCCAGCTATTTATATACTTAAAGTCCTGTGAGCCGGATCAAGAACATTTTCACTGGCATGGCCTAGGTGAGACACTAATGGGATTAGAAGCGATGCACCAAACACTGCATTTAACCAGAAATTTTCAGAGCAACAATTTGCAGTGTGACTTCTTGTTAGCAGAATCATAGGAATTCTGCTGTTGCCCCATCTTCGAGAACCTGGCTACAGTGACTATCTAACCTTATACCTTCTTGTAGGTAGGTGTACAGGAAGTGATGAATTCTGGACAAGAATTTGGGCCTGTTGGAAAAATGTTTAGGTCTAGGCTACACTTTCCTGAAATCACACTGGAACAGAAAGGTTAGTAACCGGTTAGGCACTTTTTAAAATAGTGTTAAATAAATAATAAAACATAAAATTCTGTTCATGATTTTGTTCCCGTTTTTGATTATGTTCAATGAAAAATTTGCTCGTTTTTGTTTTCAGATCCTGTAGCATTTGTAATCCCTGATCCTGGATAACATCGATGTGCAAATATTATAGTTTGATGTATTACATTAAATTGAAACAAATGTCATAGTTTTGGTTTATTTTTAAAATAATATCATATAGTATTAGAGATTACTATTTCCAATACTTTTCACCAGGATCACAATGGAATGCAAAGTAATTTTAAAATTTCGTATCAGTCTGGAACAATAAAGTGGTTATCGACAGAAACAACAGAAAGATCATGAAATAATTAATTACTGAATAAATCGACTGTTTATTAGAGTAATCACTGGGAATATATTTAAGCAATAAAGCACAAGCAAGAGGGCTTTTGTACTGAAAATAAGCACGGCTGTGATTTGGCCCTAGGTAATCACAGCCATGCTGGTATTCAGTACAACAGCACGATTCGGAGTATGATTTTGTATTTATACAACAGGTCTATAAACCAAAAATTAATGTTGAGTATCTCTTATACTGACAACCTGCTCTTGCCAACTGACACTGCACAAGATGAGTTAAATCAGCCAGAAAAGCCATTCTGGTCAAACAGCTATCAAATGGTCACATGCAAGCCTACTGTACATATCCCCTCAAAAACCAACGAATCAAACAACAGGCTACAATAACCAGCAGGTAGGTGACTTTTTTTTGAAAGCCAAACAGGGTGATGAGAATGGCTTGTTGCTTCTACTATGGGATTTTGGAAATAATCTGATTAGATTAGACTGTTGATTAGAAACATCAAGTACATAAAATACCACACAGTATAGCCAGAACTTATATGAAACAGTTACCTTGCTAATGTAATAGCATAACTAATGCCATGTGGTGTAATTAAATATTTTGATTTGATCTGGACATCTTTCACTGCATAGCTGGTTATCATACCTGCTTTTTGTGGAGTTTTGTTGTAGATGTTGTTTTGTTTTGTTGTAACTACATGTCTTTAGTGTATTTTTCTTAAACACTGCAATTCTGATGAAAAGTGTGCATTTCCAGTTGGGTGTTGATCTCACAGGATATCTCACGGGAAGCTAAAATTTTAGCCAGATCACTGCTATCATTTGACAGTTACCAACCAGGGAAGTTGGAGAAAGAACACTTGCACATTTTTTTACATGATGCTTCACAGGGCAGCTGAACACACTCAGAGGAAAAGGCTATCTCACCTCTTCCACATACATGAGCTCATAGACACCCACAGTTGGTTAATGTCAGTGTAATTGAGAGGGGAGAGAGACCCAGAGTGTATGGACAATTTTGGATGGCTGTGGCATCGTTGGGATTTGAAATCCCAACAATATGGCAAATGATTTTCTGTTGTACCACACGAACAAAAAACACAAAACTAATATTCAAATAAAAGGCAGTTTAAAACACAAGTGAGGTAAAGCATGCAGTGTGACTTTAAAAGTTACTAAAAAAAAAAAATTCTTCGGTTGCATCAATGCTTGTTGAAAATGTGGAAGGCATTTTTCCTAGGGCTTTCTACAGCGTTTGGGGGGTTCACAACCAGGATATTGAGAACCACATTTTCATTTCAGGTGCTAAGTCACTTATTTACGGGGAGCTGATTGTTGGTCACGCTCCACACGAACGTAGCAGCATTGTCATCAACCTCTGAGAGGCTATTTATAATCCAGTTGACAAATACAACTAGAAACAAACACACTATATGGCCAAACACTTGGGGACACCAGTCAATTATACCTATATGTGGACCTTCCCCAAACTGTTGCCACAAGGTTGGAAGCATACAATTGTATAGGATGTCTTTGTATGCTGTAGCATTACAATTTCCCTTCAGTGGACCCAAACCTGTTCCATCAATACAGTGCCCCTGAGCACAAAGCGAGGTCCATGAAGACATGATTTGCCAAGGTTGGAGTGGAAGAACTTGAGTGGCATTCGCAGAGCCCTGACCACAACCCCACTGAACACCTTTGAGATGAATTGGAAAGCAACCCCAGGCCTCCTTACCTAGCACTCAACCTCACTGATACTCTTGTGGCAGAATGCGCAAATCCCAACAGCCACACTCCAAAATCTAGTGGAAAGCCTTCCCAGAAGAGTTTTTTAAATTTTTATTATTTTTTTTTTCTATATATATATAATAGCAAAGAGGGGACTAAATCTGGAATGGGATGTTCAGCAAGCACATATAAATGTTATGGTCAGGTGTCCACAAACTTTTTGGTCATATAATGTATCATTGTGCTGAACGTTTATTTAAATTTTAGATTTGTTTTAGGTTTAGATTTGATAGTCTTTTTTTTCTCAGGGATTCTCCCTCAACTTAAGCCCTGTTTTCTCATTTCTATGGACATTTGAAAATAAAAAGACATGTTCATTTATGAACAAGCTGCCAGAAATAGCTTTATTTTTGAAAATTGTGTCACTACTGAATATCTTGTTTCTCAAAATACACACTGAACAACAACAACAACAACAACAACGTCATCAGTTGTTGAGTAGCCACTGGGGTGGCCACTGATATTTCAGGGGTGGCCACAGCAACATTGAGCCTTAGCTCCACCCCTATCTGTGAAATAGATGAATCTCTGTGCAATAATTCCTCATCATAACTTTCGTACAATTTTGCAAAATGTACTATACATCTTGTCTCTTTTTGCATGCAAGTACAATACATTCTCTTCTCTTCTCTTCTCTTCTCTTCTCTTCTCTTCTCTTCTCTTCTCTTCTCTTCTCTTCTCTTCTCTTCTCTTCTCTTCTCTTCTCTTCTCTTCTCTTCTGTTTTTTTAATCCTATACAGGCACTGTAAATGTTCCAGCTTTTATATTGTCTAGAATTTTCCTCCCCTACTTCCTCCTTTCTCTCTCTCTCTCTCTCTCTCTCTCTCTCTCTCTCTCTCTCTCTCTCTCACATACACAGCTAGCCCTTGATTTACAATACTCCACTGCCTATTGTAGAGCTGTGCCTTGGGGAGGGTATCCAGGCATAAACCTCTCTTCCAGCCCTTTATTTATGTCACCTTCATCCGTAGCAAGGATGCACCGTGCCTTAGGGAGCTCCCCCCCAGTCTCCCCTGGGCCACCAGAGGCCAACTTCATGGCTACTGTTGTTTGGGAGACAATGGCTTCTGCCTATCATCAAGCAAGAGTCAGATGTCTAAAGTCGGGCCTCGGGTACACCCAGAGAAGCCTGCCTTTGTGTTTTTTAGTTTTTCTCAAATTATGGAAATGGCCGTGGAGCTTCACTTTTAACCTGTAGACAGCAGACAGCAGCCCTCGTCGTGACCCTCGCCCTTGGAGCTTTAATTAAGTTTCATTTATAAATAAATTTAGCCATTGTTTTTGTTCTTTCAGACACAAAGGGTGTTGTTAGCATAGGTTACAAGAATAGATGCAACATGCCTCGATTAGCACGATGCGAAAAAAACATATAGACAGATAATCAAATAGATTAGCTATTTCTTTACTATTAGCCGAGCTGCCATATGGACAGATAAAAGGCTTGTAAGGCTGCCTTAAATGCATGGCTCTGTGTTTCATTGATCACACCTGTTTTGTTGGTCATGGTAGCAGGTGTACCCTGCAATTAAGGGTTCAAAGTTCAAAGATGAACAGCCCAAGGCTGTGTCAAGCATGATTCACTGAAACAACAGCAAAAAAAAAAAAATGTAATTGCCAATGGTTCGTTTGCCTCCAGCAGCATTTTAGTTGCTGTGTTTATTCAAGCCTTCATTCAGCAGGTTTTAGACGGATAGCTGGAGATTGCGCTTGCACAGAGAACTAAATATTTAGTGCTGTAGAGTGTGACATGAGGAAAAATGTGCAAAACTGTTTCTGGGAAGCCTGACCATCCAATCATGACAGTGAAACAGAAAAGATTCAGTGAAACAGAAAAGATTCAGGCAAGTTACACACCATATTACAAACCAAAATATGCACATGTACACACACACTCACTTGTGCAGAAACTATTTACAGACGCTTGGGTGCAGTCCAGCTTACGGTAAGTATAATTCCTTCATTTATATGACGAGCGTGTCCTGAAAGGGATATATATATATATTTTTTATGAGTGGCAAGCTGGAAGGCTCACTTGCTAAATCTGTTTTTCAGTCTAAAATCAGTTTCTGGCAACTTTTTCCTTCTCGTGTATTGCCTTTGCCATTTCAAAAAAAAAAGAGAGAGATTTTCAGAAGAAATCACAGAAGGTAAGTAAAAACGTGTAAAGTAGAGTAGGTGAAAGAGAGAGTGAGGTAGTGGTAGCGATATTTTAGGAGCTAAAGGTACAATAAGGTCATCAGCTTTTCTTGTATAATGAGCTCTCAACACAGCTTCTAGTTTGGCTGTCAGATCCTGTGCGTGGTGAAGAGTTTATTATAAGACCTACTTGAAGAAGCTTCATTTTCATAATCAGGCAGAAATAAAACCAGGCTGAGTTCCTCCAAAAACTCCTCATCAAAATCTCTCAGCATCAAGTCACACTGTATCAGGCAAAGAAATTCCATCAACCGCACAAGCAATAACAGCATTTTCTGACACTGTGTCTAATGTGATGTGTGAGGAACAAAAACAGAGGTACAGACAATCTTCATTCACATAATCCAATGATGACCTTTATCGCCACATAACCTAGCAAAATATGATAATGTATTACAGCTTCTTTGCACACAGCAGGGATCCGCTAATAACTGAAACGGCCTCTCAGCACTGTGGGAGGTCACTGACTCATGCACATGCAAATTCAGTTCCGCACAACTTGTTGAAAAGTTGGGAGTGAGAAACTGGTGGCAGGTAACAAGTAGTACGAGCTGGGGTGAGATTTTAATAGGAGTGAAGCACCACTCACAGTAATTTGCACTGGACAGGCAGCCAGACTCACCGCTAAATGCAGAGAGGCCTGGGCGTGTGCTTAGACTGTCTATAACATAAGCACTCTAATGGAAATAATTAATATACACACACACATACCCTCTCTCAGACAGGCAGTTTTGTAATGGATAAGAATGCACACCCACACAACTTGAACTTAACGAGCCATTAAATCTTCTTCTTCTTCTTTTCCTTTCGGCTGTTCCCTTCAGGGGTCGCCACAGCGAATCGTCTGCCTCCATCTAGCCCTATCCCCTGCATCCTCTTCTCTCAGACCGACTACCTTCATGTCCTCCTTCACTACATCCATAAACCTCCTCTTTGGTCTTCCTCTCGGCCTCCTGCCTGGCAGCTCTAACCTCAGCATCCTTTTACCGATATATTCACTCTCCCTCCTCTGAACATGTCCAAACCATCTCAACCTGGCCTCGCTAAATTTGTCTCCAAAACATCTCACATGTGCTGTCCCCCTGATGTACTCATTCCTGATCCTATCCATCCTCGTCACTCCCAAAGAGAACCTCAACATCTTCAGCTCTGCTACCTCTAACTCTTCCTCCTGTCTTTTCCTCAGTGCAACTGTCTCCAAACCATACAACATCGCTGGTCTCACTACTGTCCTGTACACCTTTCCTTTCATTCTTGCTGGTACTCTTTTATCACACAACAGACCTGACACTTTTCTCCACCCATTCCAACCTGCCTAGACACGCTTCTTCACCTCTTTTCCACACTCCCCATTGCTCTGGACTGTTGACCCTAAGTACTTAAAATCCTGCACCTTATTTACCTTTTCTCCCTGTAACCTCACTGTTCCACTTGGATCCCTGTCATTCACACACATGTATTCTGTCTTGTTGCGACTAACCTTCATTCCTCTTCTCTCCAGAGCAAACCTCCACCTCTCTAGACTTTCCTCCACCTGCTCCCTGCTCTCACTACAGATCACAATGTCATCCGCAAACATTAACGAGTCATTAAATACTTGAAAAAAAAAAAAACCATTCTGCAATACTAAAAGACTTTGGTGTGCAACCTGGAATTTTTTTTGTTAAACAGCAATATTTCTATTATAAGTTATAATAGAAGTTATAATATGACTTTTTTCCCCCTCAAAACCATTAAAGAAAATACTTTCAAGTCACTAAACAAGTCATTAATTGAAGCCTGGCCTAAAGGGCAAGCTGTGTAAGAGTTAATAAATGCAGTGGGTCAACATGAACTCTGCCATCTGAGAGAGACAACCAAGAATACCAAGAATAGATCAATTAGACTGAACTGAACTGAGCGCGGGAGCAAGGGTGAAAACAGACAAAAGTGAAGTGAAGTGCAGAGGCCACTGAGAGTATTCTGACAGTGCTTTGCTGTGTTTGTCAGTGTTACAGAAGGCCCTAGATGCTCAGCTGTCTTCTCACTTTCTCAGGACAGCTGTCTACATCCTATTACTGTTACTTTCTCACAATCTCGCTCTTTATCTATTGTAAAACATAACCTTTTTCTCACCTAGTAATAACAGACTATACAGCTTCCTCTGTTTCGGCACCATCCAAAAAATATGAGTATAAAAATAGTGAGAATTGAATAGTATGTCAAAAATATCACATTTTATCGATGATAGTTCTTCAAGATGCTCATAACTTTTCTCACAAATCCAACTTTGTGTATGAAAGACTGTTTCACAGCCACAGCATGCAGAAAACCTGCGAGAGATGTACTGATCTTTTTGTGATACCACAGACCTGGTCTGATTTGCAATAGGAAGACCCTTGTGCTGTTGACAGAGAGCATTTGGCCCATATATCACCCTCAGCTCTCTCACCCACAGAGCAAACAGGGCAGCAGCTGTGGCTCGGGCTCCTGACTCAGCTCAGGTTAGCGAACCCTGCAAACCCTGACCTTGTTCATGCTTTAAGTGCTTACAGTGCACACAGTGTGTAGTGGAACTGAGAAAACTAGAGCTCTTCAATCATCTGTTTACTGTTACAAGTTAGAGAACTGTTGTCCTAATCTCATTACAGATGGCTCATTATGTAATGGCTAATCTCTTGTCAAAATGGTTGTATGCTTTACTGCTGGTCAGACATATTGATGGTAAAAAAAAAGGGGGTGGGGCACTTTACAATAACAGTACATGAGTAATCATGCACTAATACCTGAATTAATACTTACTTAAATACAAACTAATCATAAGTTAAGACATGCACTAATCACAAACTAATGAAGACCTAACCTTAACTACGATATGAGTCTTATGAACTCATGCGTGAATAACGAACACCTTAAGTACGTTACGTAGTATGTTTGTTAGTTAATCTATTAACACGTAGGGGTAAACTAAATCAAACATGATCTATAAGAAATAATATTAAATAAATGTGCATAATTTCAGAATTTGCCACATGCAGCTGAGTACACAAATATCACTGGATGGCGCTGGATTACTTTATTTATTTAATTTACATTGATCCTCCTTCTCAAACGTAGAAAGACGCACTAATAATTAACACCAATCTGCTAAATGAGTAAAGGATACTGTATTAATTTCAACCTTGCGGTCAAAGGAGCAGTGCCCTGGACCCTCGCCACCCAGAGCACGTACTAGTTAGCTCTTCATTAATCTTAACTCATCATTAGTTCATATTTAAGTAAGTATTAATTCAGGTATTAGTGCATGATTATTCATGTACTGTCACTGTAAAGCGTTACCAAAAAATGACTCAATTCTTGACTGTTGGAAAGAAAACATCACTGATTTAATACCATTTGGACGTGTGGATGTTGTAGCATCATTTGTTATGCCTCACACCTGGTCATGTTTACATTTCCCATGTGTTTCTGCTAAGCTTGCACACCCCCAAACCCCCCCCCCTTTCTCTTTGTCAGGATTTAGGTGATCTGCCATTGCATGTGCTAAGTGCTTCATGATGATACACTCACACCAGGGGTAATATCTGGCTTTAAAAGATGGCAACAATCAGTCCGTGTTGCCATTTTGGAGAGAAAAGGTTGGACTCTGGCCCAGACGCAGGGGCCAAACAAAAAATCTGGCAGCCCTCCCTGCAGCTCACTTTATACCAGAGTTAATTCACAGGCAGACTAAAAGCCATCTACATCTCCAGAGTCAATTACAGAAATCAGGGCCAATTGTGAAACACTGTGCTTTTTCAATGAGCTGCTCTGTATTCAATATTGCTGTTATGTGAGAATTTAGAAGGTGTAGTTTAGTTCTGTTTATTTTCAAAGGTGCTAAAAGTGCTGAAATTCTTTACTCAGGTAAAAGTACAATTACTCTTATGTAAATAAATACATTGAAGTAGAAAGTAGAAAAGTGTAAACTCTTAAATTTACCAAAAGTACTATAGTACAAGTACAAAAAAGATTAACAAAAGAAAAAGATGTCTGCCTCAAGTCAGACACTGATTTTAGTAGGACATGGGAAACATTAGATAAGGCTAACTAACAACAGCTTCATTCCTATCGCTCAAATGTTAGCTAGCATGATAACAACTCTGTTATAAACTAGCTGCAAGCTAATAGCTAGCTGTCACAATAGAAACTGCCTTGATAAATACAAAGTGTATGTACATCAGGGTTGCCAGCTCTCGCGCTTTCAGGCTCTGTCTCATGCTTTCACGCTGCCCAAGTAAATCTCACACCAAATTAAATATCAAGCCAACATAAAAATACAGCATATTCACAAATCTGCTCATATGATTTTTTTTTCTGTCAGTATCCAGAAGGTGTGGGGTTTAATTAGACCCTGCAACTTCTTGATTGGACCAGTCTAAAGCGGCTGGGTTCTGTACCAATCACATTTCCTCCCATGCTGTGTAAGGTCACTGTATATAAGCCGCTAACCGCCGCCTGCGCCACGATCACCGGATGGAAATGTTGAGACGTTGTTGAGAAAAGTAAGTGTTTGTGCACACAAATCATTCGATTTACAGGTCTAAAATAGCTATTATTCATTCATTCTTTATCAGAAATGTACAGTAGCCTTGCGCCAGCCAGTTTTATTGATACTTGAAAAACAGTTCATTACGATTGCAGATGAGTATTTTAAAGTATTTTAGAGAGAGGGTAAAGACACTGGAGAAGACAGGGACGATATTTTAAAGTCCCCGTGAAGTGCCTTGAAACGCGAAGCGTTATTTGATGTGTTGACGTAATTTCCACTGAAACAGGAAGTCAGGGCAGGACATATCGAGTGGCCCCGTCCCCTTTTTAAATAGCCAATAGCTTTTAGCTTACCTCACAGCCCGGGCTAAGCCGTACTTTTTACTTTTTTCTTTCACTTTATTGTATTTAATTCAATAACATACAAATACAAAGCAAAAAGAAGTCAATTGCATTGTTTAACAGTTCAGAGAATGTGAAATAAAATAAAAAACAAAAGCAACAACAACAGCAATAGAAAAGAACATATTAATGTTTGGGCAGTAACATGAATTTGAAAAGCGTTAGAATTTTTACCATTTTCATAAGTTTCTTGTTTTGTATTCTCATGTTTCAAAGGGTTTCAAAGTATACCTTAAGATCAGTGTTACAGAAGGTAAGGTCAACCCTAAATGAGGTACAGATAACAGATTTATATTTAAAAGGTAATGTCCAGATGATAAATGGTGAGGTTTAAGCCATCTTGATTTACATGGAGAACTAGATTTGACAATAATTATAAAATTATTATTAAAATGTTTATCAAAAATGGGAAGATCATTGACTAAAAGTTAGGGACTTTGTAAAGTTAAATCATTAATATCTACAACTGAAGATTTGGTTACATTTAGTTTACCACTGGGGATAGCCTTAATTATTATTTTTTAAAATTCTTTTTCATTTACAAGTGTATAATTGTCCATTCTTGCCAAGGAGCTGGTTTACAATTAATATATTACGCTGGAACCAATTCTCCATGTACAATGACTTGTTGTTATAAGTAATATTACCATTGTTCCAGATAAAACATCTATTGGGAGAGAAATTGTGCTTATACAAAAATACAGTAACACTGGTTTGTGATAACTAGCCAGGCTAAGCCATACTTGACGATTAGTACCATGGAGTTTTATAATGTTGGGGACGGGACACTTCAGATTCTAGAGAGCATTTGATTGGACAGAAAATGTGATGAGAAGCTGAAGTGCAGAATGATGTCATCAAAATTGTTGATCCATATTGGTGGTATAGAGAGACTGTACATTTAGAAGACATTCATATATCTTCTAAATGCGAATTTTGTCATTGTTTTGGAGCACACTAGCTTAACCTTTAGGCTGACATATTTATACTAAAAGTCACAAAACTTCAATATTGATTTCATGGGGACTCATGAAAAATAGTGATGGCAATGGAGAGCAAAGACAAGGCCATGGTGAAGAAGAAATAGAAACCATCAAACGGAAAAAAAATTCTCCCAAATTCTCATTTCCGCACAGCAAAAAGGTAATTTGATTCATAAATTTCACTCCAGCCAGGAAGCCAAAGTTGGCAATCCTGATGTACATTACGTCTCCTTCTTGCTGTCAGATCTGTTTAGATGGGTTTGGAATTTAAATAAATTGCTTCAAGCTGCCTGATGATAAAAAAAAAATAAAATCACCTTATGACTTTACAGATATATGATTTTAGAGAAGCAGAGCAAATGTTTTTCAAAGCAAACATGTTAGGTAAAAGAAAAATTCAAGCAAAGCACATGTACTTAGTTGTGAGTAGCCACAGAGGAAAGATTTGTGAGATGCCGGGTTTCTTGGGCACACTTTATGGGTGCAGCTGGACAATTTTAGCCATATCCACCATTTTTATCTAGCAAACAAAAACATGAGGGTTAACCTAAGACCAGTTTCTCACCTTTTCTCATAATACTGTAAAAAGCAATGCATTGAAAAGCAATGTTAACACGGGTTTGTCATCCTAGTAGTTATACTGAGGTGTTGATAAATATTGTATAAACCCTGATGACACTATTGACATAGTGACATTAACACTAATTTACTAACTTATACTAAATACAATGGTTAATTCACTAAAGCGGTATGAAAATAAAGTGATAAACAAAACCAGTGAATTTTACAACTGGGAAAAAAATTAATCAATTTTATATATAAAACATTTCACATTTGCTATGGTTAAAGGAGAAATGCTGAACAAAAGTCATGGCATCATTTACTGTATGTAAAAGACCCATAGAAGCCACTGAACTGGAAGCTGCTAGCAGGGAAGTGGCACATGCCACTAAAGAATCTCATTCAATTTTTTTCAAATTCAGAAAATTGAGCTCTTGTTCATAAAATTGAATCATAAAAATACGCCTGGAAATAAAATTCTCCTAAATGACAGCAATATGCAAAATGTATTTAACATGCATGCTTTGTCAATGTGAAGAGACCATGTCTGAAAACAGAAAAAATAAGAGAGACTTGTGAGAGAATGACTGTTTACAGCTCCTCTAATGTAAATGTAATGGCAGCTAACTTGTTTTACACACTTTTCACAATATTAAATATAACAATAAACAGATTAAACATAGGATGTGCTGCTCTTTAATAAACAACAACAAAAAAAAACTGTTAGCACTGGCAAACTGTTGCAATGTTAGTGGAAAAACAACACTAAGAGATGTTCCATTATAAGAAAATAATAAATTTCAGGGTTGATTCTTTAGCTATAACAGCATGCCCCATTATGTTTTATTATCCGTTCTTAGTATGTAAGCATTATATCCAGAAATGCATTTAAGTGGAATGCATTTTGGAATTAAACATGATTTAGTTGAACCTTAGATTCATTTTAACAAATATATACTCTTGTATTTTTTCTACCTGGTCTGTCTCAATGTATTAACACAAGTTAATTAAAATCTGCACTCTATTATGCTAGATGTTGTGAATGTACAGTAGCTAATTTGGTCAACCCTGGCCATGCATGCTTAATGCTGTTAAACCTAATCTGTTAATACAATAATAGGAACTTAAGCACACACACACACACACACACACACACACACACACACACACACACACACACACACTGAGGATAGTGCATTAATAAGGATTAAAGCTCAAGCTATAGACACACACATACACGATCAGAGATTAAAACATATTACCCAAACAAGTTTCAGTAAAGAATTATGCAACCTGTTTTTCCTCTAAGACTCACAGATTCTTAATTACAGAAATCAGCTAATGGATTCGGGGGAGAGGTGTTATAGTGAAAATACCCTCCTTCCTACTTGCTACATATGATTTACTAATTGCACTTGAGTTATATTTAGAGGCTGCCAATTCCCTGAATGCTTAATGAGGCAGTTGGGGCCAGCTCTCTGGAGCCTGGAAAAAGAAGTGGAGCTGTCTGCTCCCGGGCTTCTGCAACCAGATGCCATAAAATGCATACTTACTATTTATTTACATACCTGGCACTAATCAGAGCAGCTGAGCAATGGGTCTTTTTTGCTCTTTTCATCTCACTCTGCCTCTCTCCCTAATTTGCTGCTGGACCAGGTTCCTATAACATCAGCAGCCATTGCTTCTCATTAAAGCCGCAGAATAACAGCGTGTCTGGGGGCGGCGGGGGTGGGGGGAGGGGGGAGGGGGTTGTGTTGGACCTTGGGGTGGAGACATCAGGCCAAACCGAAATGAACAGAGAATTCAGCAAAATCCCACAGACAATGCAGCACTACTTATTAGGACTACTTTCTTAGCTGGATCAGTAACACTTTGAATAGTCCAATGGCAAGAATTTATGTCTGCTTATGGATGTTTAATATTTAATCTATACACTCTCTATAGACCATTGATTTGTCCCTTTTTTCCATTTTATTTGAATGGTCCAGTTTATAGTTGATGTTTTGTAGTTTTTGATGTTTTTGCTCATTGATAGACTATTAACTTAGCCATAACCATATTACAATTTCAAATTCAGTTCACCTATGACACATTTGTATCAAAAGGTAGTTGAACATAATCTTATATGTTGTTGAGAATCAGTTGATAGGCTGCTTCATGACATTTTATATATGGTTTGTAGAGTGTTTTATTGGACTGCACAAATAGTGTCACCTCTGTACAAATAGTGTCATCTGTTGACAGAGCTGCTGTGATGTCACTGCAATCATTGTCTCTGTGGGTGTGTGTATTATATGAAGGTCATATAGGCATGTTATATATAGAGTAGGCAAGATGACTCACATACACATACACTTACACATGCAACGCACACTCTGTTCCTGTTCCTATTCTCTCTCCTAGAGAGGGAGATCTATTGATCAGGCAGCCATATCCCCAATTAAGCCTGAGACCAGAGAAAAGAGAGGAAAGAACAGGAGAGGAGGGCAGACAAAGGATAGAAGGACTGAGAGGAAAACATATGAGAAAAAGCCCCACAGATGCATAATATATTGTGATGCCAGGTTCACTTGCTTGGAATGGAAACCATATCGATTTAAAGCTGGATTGCTGGCTAAGTATGTGGGGGTCTGTGTACTAGAGTCTGAAACCCAAGTAAAAGCCAGCCCACCTTAACAGGCTCCACACACTGATTAATTTAAATCCAGTACAAGCCACCCTAACAGAATAAACCAATTCATCCCATGGCCACCAACCTGCTCTAACCCAACAAACGCCTGCCTACATTTACCCAACTCACATTACCACACCCTGACCCAGCCACTTCAACCTAACACACACCTAGCAATGACCAACCCAACATGCACCAACTCATGTAAAGCCAGCACTCACCAACTCACCAAGTTATCTTAACCCAACAAACCGACCCACCTCAACTCAACACACATCAACCCATGTAAAGTAAGCACACACCAACTCACCTCTCCCCAACACACCAAACCGTCTCAACCTGATTCACATCAACCCAGCTAAAGCCAACACGCACCATCCCATCTCAACTAAACACAACAATCCACCTTCCAACCCATGCAACTCCACACACCAAACTATGTAAATCCAGTACACACCAGCCAGTCTCAACCCAACACACCAAACCACCAACCTGAAGCACACCAATCGAGATAAATCCTACACACCCCAACCCATCTTGTCACACACCAATAAATCTCAACCCAACACCCTCTGACCAGGGCCAGTCCACTCAATCCAACACATACCAATTTCCCAAAAATCCAGTGCACCCTAACCTAACACACACACACACACAAACACACACACACACACACACACACACACACACACACACACACACACACACACACACACACACACACACCTACCTAGTCCATCCCAAGGAACACCAACCCACACAGCACACAATTTCCTGCTTTATCCAACAACCCCAAGCCACCCTGCAACCCAATTCTCAACCCAATATACAGCAACCTGCTCCATAACCTCCAACTTTTTCACCCAGCATACCTGTACTGCACATCAACCCAAACACTTGGTAACCCACCTCAATAACCCTCAGTCATCTTAAAGCAAAGTTTCTCAACCTTTTTCTGGAGAATCCCTGCTCTGAACATTATGATGTTTTCCCCCTCTAACACATAGTTGAACCTAGTTCTGGCTTATTAATTAGCTGACAAGACAGTCAGGGGTACTCCAGGACCTGGATTGATAAACACTCCCTCATGGGCATCAAAATCTTATGAGACTTAACTAAGACATGCTACTATGCCATTCAAGCGGTTGCATCCTTTTCTCTCTCACTCTCTTGCTCGCTCTTATTCTCTCTTTGATAAATGTGTTTTCCTTTTTACTAATGGAAAGACGTCAACATAGCTCATTCCAAATTAATGTTCAAATTACACAAACCAGTAACCACTGGAGAGACTCACTGATGTTCCTACTTCATGACAGCTACTACTACAGTAGTGTTATCGGCATCATCGGCGAATATGGCAAACAATACTTTTCATGAATATAACTTTTGGCTTAAAATATGAAATCTTATCAGATAAAGAAGAAAAGGAAGAAAGGACACAAATTTCACCAGAAGCACCTTTAACAGGAATACACAAATCAATGTGAGCTAGTTAGCCAGCTAGCCGACATGCTATAAAGTGAGTGTGGCTTCTTCAGGAGTGCTGCCATATTGCCATATTGTGTACGAAATGTCAGTTACTTGATAATAATTTCTTGTTTATAGCACTGTTGTATAAAAGCAATATCACACTCGCAATAATGTGGTTATACTTATTATTGGCACAACATTCAGTATAACCACACTTTTGTGCAGTATTGCTTGTGTGATACTGCTTATTTTTAATATACACAAATGTCAACTACTTTATACATCATATAATATTGAATTGAAATGTCACTGTGAGATGATGGCTGCCAGTTTGTGTGTTCATTTTCCAGTTAATCACTATTTCAAAAAATTGGGCTTTTGTGTGCATGTATAATATATGTATGCTTTATTTACAGTACTGTGCAAAAGTTTCAGGCACATGCAAAGAAATACTGTGGAGCAAAGATGCCTTCAAAATAATGAAATTAAATGTTTCTACATTTAAAAAAAAAATACAGTAAAGAGCAGTAAACAGTAGTAAATGAAACAAAGTCAATATTTGGTGTGACAACAAAATAAAAAAGAAAATAAAAACAGTAGTCTCCAGTACAATTAGTGTAGTTTTATAAGGAAATGAGCTGGTAAGTTTTATTGAGCATCTTGCAGAACCAGACACAGTTCTTCTGGAGACTTTGACTTTTGCACTTGCTTCTTATTTTTGCAGCAAAACCCAGCAGCCTTCATTGTGTTTTTTTTTTTTTTTTTTTTTTGTCTGAAAAGTGGCCTCTTACGTAATATGCTGCTTTCTTTAATGACATACAAACATTTTTCTCTAACATTTAATTTTTGTGCTAGAAAACTAATGTTTGGGAATCTAAAATGTATTTTGTACTGACTTGACAATATAGAAGTCATAAAATAAAAAAATCTATAACAAAGTTTGTACTAAAAAAAATAGGGTGCCTAAAACTTTTGCACAGTACTGTACGTGGGTGAGCATGTGCATACATTTTCTTGTAAAAGCAGGAAGAAAGATAAAGTGATTAAAAAATAGATTTAAAAATTCATCCATGTGTAAGACAAAGTATTTTGTAGATTTGCAAAACAGCATGATATTAAAGTTTGTGTTTGTATTTACTGCAACTAATTTCTTCCACTCTGGAGGTGTTTGTATATTCCATGCTGAGATTAACATGTATGTGTCGGCGCACACTGTCTTCTTTGTCTAATGTGTCTGAAGTTTAATTTGCAGTGTCTCAACTCATCACTGTGTGTTACCTCACTTACATGCCTCCTGTTAAACAAATCAGAAGGTGACCAACAGAGAGGCACATTCTCACCCCAGCATTCAGACCCATGCCAACTCTGGCACCTGGGAACCCTGGACCTTATTTTAACTGCCGGTAGATAGCGTTAGCATTACATCTGCTAATTCCTGCACAGTTAGAGAGTCAGAGGCTTACACAATGACTTGCATTAAATTTACATATATAAATAAATGTTGTATAGATCTCTACTGGTGTAAACAGGCATCCATGAGTTCACCTAAACTAAGTTTTGACTGCAGATCTGCAAAGACAATAGCCATTGTTAAATATACAGTACTTCAAATTGACATAAAATAATACAAACCCAATCAACAACCTCCAACTCACTACAACAAAAACATACCACCCACAAACCCCTACTGCCAGCTCTATACAATCTATATACTATCCCTCTTACACACAGTACAGCAATCCACCCAACACAAACCAAGCTACCACAACCTATACTGCCCCTACATATAGCAACTCATTTCAACCCAGCAAACACCATACTGACATAAAACACACCATCCAACCTAACCCAACACACATTAGTCCACCTTAACCAGCACACACCAATTCATGTCAATCCAGCACATGAAATTCAACCTCAACTCAACACACAGACCAGCCAACCACATCATCTCATTTGAACCCAGCATACCAATCCACCCCATGCAGACCAAACTTGACCCAAACCACACAAAGCTACCGCAATCGAACTAATACTGTGCCTACACATAGCAACTCATGTCAACCCAGCAAACACCAAATAACTTACACTAGCCGACTGCATCCAGCACACACCAAACCATATCAAATTTGGTACAGGACAATCTACCTCAACATAACATACAACAATTCATACTAACCTAAGAATATCATCATGATGAGTATATTTCAGAACTGACAAGAAAAACCAGCATGTGCCCATGAGAGCTGAGTAACATATTCTACACTCTGTGTGTTAACCCTTAGGGAACAAATACATTCAATAAGTAAGACACATTATTGGATGATTACATTATAGAAACGCATGCTACACTAGCCATATACTGTAGTGTTGTTAAAATCATGCTCTTCTATTCCAGTTAAGAGATGTAGTAAAAATAGAAAGTCTGTATTGTTTGAGTGAGTTTGCTGAATTGGTCAGAACCTCCCTTAGAAACATCTACTGCAGCTCTAATGAGTAGCAGTGGACTCTTATGTTATGGGAATCCGATCCAACAGCAAATAAAGGAAGAAGAAGAAGAAACAGAGGAAAAAAGAGTGTGGGGGGGGGGGGGGTACATATAGTGTTTAAATGTGTGATTATATCTAACTGGGACTATTATAATGTTTGTTCTGCCATTTAAACTGCTTGCCATCTGTCTCAAACTTCTGGTTTCTGTTACAAACTTTGCTAAAACACAGTAAACCAATGGGGAGCTGTTATCCTCCTAGAACAGGTGCAGAAAATGGGTTGTAGGAAAAAGAATAATTCATTATATTTTAGAAGATTATTCAATTTCTCAAATACAGTACCATGTTCAGTTTTTGAAAATAGACCACAAAACCATTCCTAATGGACCAACTTCCTGTTTGAGCTGCATGAAAACATGAGAAAGAGCAAAGAATAGAGAGAACATGTAAAAACAGTTTTTTCCTGTCAAAGTACTATGCTATATGCAGTCATGACATCTTGCATACCTATCTGAACACTATCTGGAATTGAATTGGATTTGAAAAGATTCAGTTTGCTGTTTGAAATTGTTATGACAACTCCTGCTGTTAACAGTTTAGGGTCAGCTTTCAATATACAGGCCATGTGCATGAAGAAAAAAGGGAAAACGGGGAGAGAGAGATAGAGAGAAGGGGAGGGGGGGGGGGGGGTTCTGCAGTTCATTGGTTCAAATGCAGTGCCTTGAGAGACCTGCAAGTACACACACACACACACACACACACACACACACTCCTGAAAAATTAATAATGTCTCTGTTGAATTACTAAGGTTTTTGCCTTTGAATAGATTCTTGAATCTGTTTTTTTTTTTTTTTTTTTCATTTTAGAGTTGGAATAAGCATCAGTTACTGCATGTATTCATTATTTAATTAATACCTAAACAAGCATCAGTCAATACCAATGTTAATTAGTGTGCAAATGGTCTTTATGGTGTATTAATGCTGATTAACTAACGCAAACAATGGTAGTAAACAGAACCTAATTCCTTGAATTAACCACCAAGAACATATTACATAATCATTACTTTATAATGGTTGTGATTTGTTAATGCTGATTAATGACACAAATTATGGTATCTAAGGGAACCTTAATGTAAATTGTTATGTATATATTTTTAAATCTGCTGTTCTACAAAGGGGAAGATTAGCTGCTATGGATTAGCACACCTGGCCCAAATTAAAACATCTGGCTTCCTCCATCATCTTTTATCTTTTATCTTATTTATCTTTCTCTCTATGTTTCACTTTTTTCCCTCCTGTGATATACTGCATGTGCTCAGGAGTATTTGACCGCACAATAATAAGACGGAAAGGCTTCAACGTCCATTACTTTCACTCTCTTCCAGTTTTCCAGAACACAACACAACAATGCGGCACCACAAGGTCACGGATACTGAAAGCATTAATAAGTCATTCTTTACAGTCTACAACCCTCTGCCTTCCTTTGTTTTCCTCCTCCACCCATCTCTGTTTGTTTTTACCACAGTTTTTGTTGTCTTGTGGTCATATACAAATGTAGCATCAATTTCACATTTTAACATATACGTTTTAAATAGTTTCAGGTCGTAGCATTTGAAATGCTTCCAGAGTAAGTATAAGGACAATAAATGTGTAGAGTTCCCACAGGGAACAATCAGCCCTTGCCACAAACACGTTAAAGTCGTGTCAAAAATGACCTTTGGGAAATATTTCTCCCCAAGGCGGCATTATGCATTTTCATACGCAAACGACCTCCATTTGATTTTGGCTGGTTAATTGGACTCATCTGGCAGGCACCGATATACATAAATCTGCTCACAAATCAGAACACTAACCGTCATCTGATTTGGAGAATCCTGTTCCACAGAAAAGAACGACTGTCAAAGCTGTCACGCCCAGCAGCTGACATGTTGTCCAATTATCTGGCTGCCATAGCAAACATGCCAGTCTTGTGTTCATTTGCCTGTTTGTAAAATGCCTCATTCAGTCCGGCTATTTAGCTTTTTCAACCCGGCGCCAGTGGAGAGAGACGGATTTTTGTTGTTGATGTAATTTATTTCAGAGGAAAACTAGACAGACAAGAGAGGTTTATTGAGTGATTTAGGAAAAATGAATTGAGGTTAGTATGTAAGGTTGGGCCAAATGTGAATGCTGTGGCAGGAAAATGGGTACTACAGTCGAACACACACACACACACACACACACACACACACACACACACATACATGCCAGTGTCCATTTAATGGAGACAAAAGACAACATTGCTTTCCATTTTGAGAGCTCAGCAGGTTGTATTTTATCTATGTGCTCTGACTGTGCTACAGATGTTGCCCCTCCATCCCACACACCTCCCACACACCACTGCACACATACACATTACCATAGTAATGCTTGTAAATATGATGAGCGTGCTGAGTGAGCTGAGCCAGTAACCACAATGTATGGAGCTTGAAGCTCCAGTCCTTCCGATTTCACTCCTGACTGGAGTGAAGAATAAGAGCCAGAAGGAGACGGAGGCTGTCTCTGGAAATCTGCTCTCATACACTAGTCCTGAGCATGCTCACATATGTGAACACATAACCAGACAGGCTTGTGTTTGCTTGTCATTATTTACCTCCAGCTGCTCACATAATATGTGCACTTCATTTCACTTCAGGAAGAGACCTCCTGGAGGAGCATGGAACACACACACACACACACACACACACACACACACACACACACACACACACACACACACACACACACACACACACACACACACACACAGAGTGAGAGACCACAGCAGGCAATGTAGACAAAGGCAATTTCAGTAAATCAAGGCCCTTTTTCCCCTTCTGATGTTTAATGGTAACCCTTAACAACAACAACATCTGTGCATTTTGCCCCAGTGGAGGACACTTGTTGTCTGTCTTTCCTTGTTTTCTGTGCATTAACCTTTTCTTGTGAAGACACTTTCATTTTATAACCAGGCAACAAAGAGCCCAGGAATAATTTGGATCTTCTTTTCATTCACTGAGGAGAGAGCAATCACTCACACAGTCATTTCAGCCACAATTTACCTTTAAAAAAATTTAAACACTGGAACCACACAGAGGACTGAAAAAATGGATATTGTTGGAATTCTCTTACATTGAATGTTTATATTGGAATGAAAAAGGGAATATATCATGCATTATGTAGTGCCAAGGTGTGTACTATTCTGTGTTTATATCTCAGCATAAATTACCCGGTGCGCTTAAGTATCTTTTTCTGTGGTATAATTTGTAGTATCATATTGTTTCTTTAATTAATTGGGTAATACTTTACTATAAGGTCCACAAATAAGCATAGGTATTAATGCTTTAATAATGAAGAATGAATACAGGAATTCAGGAAATAATGAATGCATTAACAGTCTCTGAGTCATAGACTGTATAAATAGCCATTAATGAAGGTAATAGTTAACTATTGATTATCTTGTTAACTCATTCTGTTAATTAAATCCATGACTTACAGTATTAATAAAGATCATTTACATGGTGCTTTGAGACAACATGATCTAAATCAAACCACTTTATTGTGTGATGTAATAAAAATGGCAGATGATCTCACAGGAAGTTGGTCCTTTCAAGCACATGGTAAAGACTGTTGCATTATAAACTTTTAGAATTGAGAGTGCTGGAAAACTGAAGTGATCTCATATTGCTAGAAAGTTACATTATATCCTATATCTTTGGGTTAGCCTGCATTATTCCAAACACACTCTTCATTATGTAAATGAACTTTATTAATACTGCAAGTCACAAAATTAATTAACAAAATGAGTTACCAAGATGTGGATACTATTACCATTTTTAATGGCTATTCATATATGACTCAGAGGCTGTTAATGTATACAGTATGCTTCATTATTTGGTGACATGATAAGTGCAGGTATTAATTCATCATTATGAGACCATTATTACATACAGTATATTAATATATGTTTATTTGTGGACTTTATATGTGTTGGGTATCTAAATTTTTATCCTCATAGGATTTTAACCATGCTCATTTAGACCTGTGGTCAAATTCATGTCTGGTTAGCTAGGTTAAAATTTAACTGATATATATATATATATATATATATATATATATATATATATATATATATATATATATATATATATATATATATATATATATATATATATATATATATATATATACACCTTTTTTTTTCATTGAGAAAACGTGAATTTGTGTTTTTCCAAATTTCAAAGTTGTTTTTTTCTGACTTTATGTGAACAATTAGGTGCAAATTTGCCCATTATATTAAAAAATAGCACTGGAAAGTTATAGAAAGTTTTAGACGTTTGGAAAAATACTGGAAAAAATGTAAATTTCTAGACCTATTTTCCTGAACATTTCCAGACTTCTAGAACTTTCTAAAACTTTCTAAAACTTTCCAGTAATATAAATAGTACAATAAATAAAGGGGCCTTAATCCCACCAGTTTAGTCTAGTTCCAGATACTAGTGAGCAGCAAGTCAGAGACCGGAGAAGCCTATACAACCCCAACCAAAAAGACCTCAACGACTTCATCAGAAATCTTGGTCTCACCAAGTAAAATGCCAAACATTTTATGTCTAGGCTCAAGCAATGGAACTTGTTGGATGAAAGTGTGCAAGTCACAGGTCGTAGGAAGCATCACTAAGTTTTTCCCTCTTCTTCACCCATTAAGATGGGCTCTGCTTCTGCCACAATGTGGCCAGTCTGTTCGAGGTAATCTGAATCACCTGTAGCAAGAGTGGCACTTCTTCATTGACAGCTCACCCAGGACCCTACACTTTTGAGGCATAAGCAATTAGAAAATAACACTTACTACCCAGGAACAAAAATTGTGTACATAGTGTAATATGCAAATCAGCCGTATTGTTTCTCGTTTCCTGGTGCTTTAAGTTGCTGTATCAAAAAATGTGATGTTGAGTTTTATTAAAGTGCCCTCTTTGGCAATAATGGACCACATGTGTTAAGATGTAATATACTGTATTAACAAAGCTCTGAGATACATTATGCACTTCCACTTGTACAGTTTCTGGGTAGAATGAATCTTAGACCTCCTGATGTGTTTAGGGATTGGATTATGGTTTTAAATGTGAATTTAGACCTGCAAAATTATAAATATATGATAGTATTGATGTAATATTATATCATTATCTGGATATAATCCGGATGCATCAAGATGCATAAATGCACTCAAGATGTATAAAATGACCAAGTCTCTCTTTCATAATTAGTTTTTTTTTTTTTTTTTTTTATTCTTTTTTTTTTTGTGTGTGTGTGTGTGTGTGTGTGTGTGTGTGTGTGTGTGTGTGTGTGTGTGTGTTTTGCATCCATTTAACAATTTGGCCACAAATGTGTGCAGCACATAAATTTAAGAGTAAATTTCCAAATCAGTCTCTAAGGCTCTATAAAATCTTCTTTATTATTTTATAAGCAATATAAGCTTTAAGAATGTTGAAAATATTACTAAATTGGCATTGTGATGCACATTGAGCCAAGAATAGCAGATATGTGTTTGTGGTCTTTTCTTCAGTGGATTCTGTGGAACAAAGTGATCAGACATTACTGCAGCAGGAAACCCAGACCCCAGGCCAATAGCAAGGATGTTCTGCTAATTCAGCGTGGCTTTTTACATCCCTGCTGACTTAATGGTTTGCAAAGCAACGTCAGAGTGCAGCAGAGAATACGTCCTCATTAGCTATCCCTGATTAACTGCCAACACATAGAGAAAGAGAGAGAGAGAAAGAGAGACAGGGAGAGAGATGACCTCCACCTCACAGGTACCAAACTCTTTAACCTCCTTCAGTTTCCTTCCCACTATCTCACACTTCTTCTCCTTCCCATCTCTCTGGCTGTAATTTATGAGCTGCATGTGGGGTCTCAGTGTGGCTTACCTGTAGGTCAGTGCAATTCACGGAGGAGATAAGCAACAGATGATAGGAATACAGAGAGACTGTTCACAGAGGCACAAACACCTTGTTGTCCTTTCTCCTCACACACAAATACACACAGCATCTTTTTTCAAACCCCTCTGTACTGACGTGTATGTATAGGCTGCCGGTGACACATCTGATGCTTCCTCTGAAAAATATTCTTTCTCCATCTCTCTCAGAAACTCTCAGAGGCTCCATATTTCACTACAAAAATTATTAGCATGTCTACTGTCTTAGTGTTATAACTCTGTATCATGAATTAAAAGGATATAAAGAAATATGAAATATGTAACAACAGTGGCTGTTGCACATCTTGTACAACCTATTGTGCATCATCAGGCACACATAATCTTTAAAGCCAACCTCTCCTAAATATAATGAAAGAGAAAGAAAGAGAGAAACACAGTGGTGGTTCTCTCAATGGCCAATACATGTGCTTTCTTCAAAGCCAGAGGTGACCTTGCTGAGATGAAGGCATTCTGTAGGTCTTAATTAATGAGAGGCCGGCTGACACAGGGACTGCACCAGGGTCGAGAGAGAGAGAGAGAGAGAAAGAGAGAGAGAGAGAGAGAGAGAGAGAGAGAGAGAGGTGGGAGGGGTGTGTGATTTGATTGATTCGGAAAGGAAGAAGGAAAAGAAAGTTGATTTGGGTCTGGAGACAAAGGGTTAACATTGTAACTCCTATGATCAATCTCTATTATCAACCCTTGTATAATGCAATACGTACAACTCATGAAATAGGAGAAATAAGCAGACTAAAGGTGTGTATCAGGAACAACAACAAAAAAACGTGAGTGACAGGTTTTTATTTTCATGAGGTTGTGAGCGAATGGTCAGCTACAAAGCTTGCAGGACAAACCAAGACCACGTTCATTAAGATGAACACTGTTCATTCATTCATCTTTAATTTGGCCTTAGTTAGGACCAGAATTCACAAACTATCCTGAAAGAGCTGGTGATTTAGTGTCGCTGTAAAACATGTTTCCACAAAAATAATCTCTGATACGGCTGGTTTGCACACACACTGAATACACACATAAACATGAATATTGGCCTCTCTTCACCCTGTAGTATTTTCTGTTCGCTTTCCTTGACAAACAATTTCTGTAAGCTCTTGCCAGCATCGTCTTTTCCTATTATCCTCACATAGTCTGACTTCAAACCCACTGTGAATGCTTACAACAGCTCTGGCTCTAGGCTTGGCACCGGTGTCCTGGCTACAGCAAACTCCCTTTAGATCCTTTCATGTACCATTTCAAAGAGTCAGAGTGTATAGAATCTCATTAAGCTTTGTGCAACATTGAGTCTCAGTGCATTTCCACTTCAGCCTGGCAGAAAGGCAAATAGAATAGGTTTGCTATCAAACAAACAACTCACGCACTATTTAAAAAGTCCAACAGGAAGCAGGAAGTGGAAGAGTCTCATAGCGGAAGGATTTAAGGTTACGGGAGAGAAGACTTGTTCCACAGGAAGGAGCTACAGTAGGGTTCGGCTGACTGACCTGAACACTGGGTTAACATTCGAGGCATGACCACACAGAAAAACACTCAAATACAGCTGGCAGTTATCATCAGGAATGTTAGGGTGTTCAGGATTATGGGTCTTTGTGTGATTTTAAGTAGTGGTTTGTTGTTTTATGAAAAGAATTTTATGTGACTGTGAAGCATTCTGAGCTGCTTTTGAATAAACAATGCTTCTATCAGAAAATCAAAAACAGTCAATTAGACAATTAAATCAAAAAGAGATATTAAATATTAAAAGGTTTTTTTTGGGTGCTGCAAAAATGCTAATGTTATAAATATGTTATTAAGGTTATAACTATTTTGTATCTGCTTGGACCTTGTTGAGGTTCAAAACTGTATGGCTTAATAGCTAAAAATTCTGATGTCTTGAATATATACAGTCCACTCTAAAAGTATTACAACGGCAAGTCAATTCTTTTGTTTTTTTGCTATACACTAATTTGGGTTTGAGATCAAAAGACGAATATGATACAATAGAATTAGAATTTCAGCTTTCATTTTCTGATATTCACATCTCGATCTGTTAAACAACTAGATGTGTTAAACAATTTTTAGGTGAGCAAAAGTACTGGAACAGAGACCCTCAGTTTGTATGAATTTCTCATGAGATCAGACTGGAGAAACTAATACAATTCTGTCTAACTATATTTCTCAAATTTAATTTGACAGCATTGCATTAGCAGTGCTCATTGAGTCAGTATCAGATTCTAGCTAAGACATGAAAATAATTAACACTATATAAAGAACATACCATTTGAATAAATATGAGAGTGAAAAGGATGTTGAGACATACAGAGGAATTCTAGTACAGATGAAAGACTGCCTTAGTTTGCTTTTGATAACTCCTAAAAAAAAAATTGTGGTAGTAGACTTTTGGACCCTACTGAATATTCCCTCAAGTGCAACCCCACCTTCCCTCTCTCTCTCTCTCTCTCTCTCTCTCTCTCTCTCTCTCTCTCTCTCTCTCTCTCTCTTTCTCTCTCTCTCTGAAAGCCCCGTGCTGGCAAGTGATGGTGATGCTCTAGATCAGTTCCAGTAAAGAAGCAATGCAGCCCAGGGCTCTGCTGCAGCTTACAGTGGATCGTTTTGATTTGAGTTTTCTCATTGCGGGCAGCAAAGTGCTGAACCTAAGCTTCTGTGCTTTGACTGAGTCAGTCTTTCTCGTACTTTCTCTCTCTCTCATTTGCTCCACTTCCCTCCCTTTCTCTTGCTTTCTATCTCTGGCACTACAGTAAGAGAGGTTCTGCCAAAGCAGCACTCTTTTTCAAAGGCACTGTTTGTGTCACTAAAACAAGACTATGCTTTCAATCACATTACCATTCTGTATTGTGGAATAGTAATTCTCAAACAGCCACTGTGACTCTGTAATTTCCCATCAGTTTGTACAATTACTAAAATAGCTTCTATAACTTCTCCTTTAATCAATTAAACAGAAAAATTACAGCCATTCAATCAGCACATATACAGGTGGTGTAGCCACTGACTAAATTCAAATGGCTGGGTACAATTGTGGTGATTTCATGAATATTTCAGAATGGGCATAACCACTGTGCAAGCTCAGGTAAGCTCTCTGCGTGTGAGGGAAAAGATTTCCTTTGTTACTCTTAATGGTCTTTGGGGACCAGGAGGGAAATCAGGCTGGAGATTAAGGCTATATTGGCCTTGAGGTAGAACCTTTACTCTGCCTACCTGTATTATGCTACCTTAACATTTCACTTCACAAACTTGCCTTTTCTCTAACTAAAAAGACCAATAAAAAAAAACATTTTTAGTGAATTGTTGGCCTTCTGGAAAGTATGTTCATTTACTGTACATGTACTCAATACTTGGTAGGGGCTCCTTTTGCTTTAATTACTGCCTCAATTCGGCGTGGCATGGAGGAGATCAGTTTGTGGCACTGCTGAGGTGGTATGGAAGCCCAGGTTTCTTTGACAGTGGCCTTCAGCTCATCTGCATTTCTTGGTCTCTTGTTTCTCATTTTCCTCTTGACAATACCCCATAGATTCTCTATGGGGTTCAGGTGTGGTGAGTTTGCTGGCCAGTCAAGCACACCAACACCATGGTCATTTAACCAACTTTTGGTGCTTTTGGCAGTGTGGGCAGGTGCCAAATCCTGCTGGAAAATGAAATCAGCATCTTCAAAAAGCTGGTCAGCAGAAGGAAGCATAAAGTGCTCCAAAATTTCTTGGTAAACGGGTGCAGTGACTTTGGTTTTCAAAAAACACAATGGACCAATACCAGCAGATGACATTGCACCCCAAATCATCACAGACTGTGGAAACTTAACACTGGACTTCAAGCATCTTGGGCTATGAGCTTCTCCACCCTTCCTCCAGACTCTAGGACCTTGGTTTCCAAATGAAATACAAAACTTGCTCTCATCTGAAAAGAGGACTTTGGACCACTGGGAAACAGTCCAGTTCTTCTTCTCCTTAACCCAGGTAAGACGCCTCTGATGTTGTCTGTGGTTCAGGAGTGGCTTAACAAGAGGAATACGACAACTGTAGCCAAATTCCTTGACACGTCTGTGTGTGGTGGCTCTTGATGCCTTGACCCCAGCCTCAGTCCATTCCTTGTGAAGTTCACTCAAATTCTTGAATCGATTTTGCTTGACAATCCTCATAAGGCTGCGGTTCTCTCGGTTGGTTGTGCATCTTTTTCTTCCACACTTTTTCCTTCCACTCAACTTTCTGTTAATATGCTTGGATACAGCACTCTGTGAACAGCCAGCTTCTTTGCCCCATTTAGATCCAAATAGTTATTAGTGCACCTAGTGGTCAAAAATGTGGATCAAAACTGCAACAAGTACTATATAGAGGCCCTTTGGGGCAGGAATCATATTTTCTCATTTCCAGGGAGGAGCAGCAGAAAACAGACAGGACAGTTAATGACAGGGTTGCGAGGATAATGTTTTTTTATGCAAAAGTGGACTAATTGGAGGCTACCAATATCTTGTTTAAGCACAAACAATCGGGAATAAATCTAATAAATTTCCGCAAGCAAAGACAAAATGTAAGTACAGACATTGTGTCTATGATGTACACAACCAATTCTCGTGTACAATATATTGCAAAGAGAGAAGAGAAGGGGAAGGAAAGGGGGATTTTGGTGTGGATGATGTTTGTACATATAAAATGCATGTGCACCATAGTGACACTGTTCTCCATGCAAAGGTTGAGAAAAAGAAGGGATATGTGTCTCCTGTTTCCACTGCCCAACTTTTCTGTGATAGTTTCAGATATTTTTGTGTACTTTTCGAAATGTAGTTTGACTGGAAATTTTGTTGAATCCTGGCAACCCTGGTTAATTATATTTTTTATGTGCGTGGGATAGGAAGCACACCTGCTGTATCAAAAAAAAAAAATATGAACAAAGGTATGTCTAAAACTGTTCAAAACACACTGCTGGACTGTATGCTGGATGACTGTATGCTGTCAACACTCAGCTGCTTATTATGGGTTTACTATAATAATTACTAATATTGGCACCCTTGGTAAATATGAGCAAAGAAGGCTGTGAAAAATTGTATTTATTGTTTAATCTTTTGATCTTTTGTTAAAAAAAATCACAAAAAAAATACTCTGCTCTAATGGATATCAAACAATTGCAAACACAACACAGGTTTATCCAAAACAAATATCTTTGTTATATATAGGTGTGCAACAATTATTTGCACCTCTATGAATTCATATGAGAAAAATATATTTGAAGTATATTCCCATTGATATTTTACATTTGTTTTAGTACACCTGGGTGACCAGGAACAGGAAATTGTTCAACCATGACTTCTTGTTTCTCAGGGGTATAAATATGAGATAACACATAGGCCAAATTCTCTTAGTCATTCATAACAATGGGTAAGACCAAGGAATTATAGCTGTGATGTGCAGCAAAAGGTTGTTGAGCTTCACAAAATATGAAGTGGCAGAGTATTTTTGTGAATTTTTTGAACAAAATATCAAAAGGTTAAACAATAAAGACAATTTTTCACAGCCTTCTTTGCTCATATTTACCAAGGGTGCCAATATTAGTGGAGGGCACTGTAAGTCAAGTGTGATAGGCTTTCAACTTCATTTTGTTTGAGGCTATGCTGTTATTAATGTTGTTCTGCCCCACCAAAATCTATGGTCAGGAGCCACTGCTGCAAACTGTCCAAATTTCTCAGAGTGACTCCTCTACACACAGCAGCAATCAGAAAGCTGTTTTCTATGATGTATTCCTGCAGATCAGAATGCATTATGAGAGACAAACAGAGAGAGGGAGAGAAAAGATGAGTACAAAATAAGCAATCATCACAGAGCTTACTCCCCAATCTCACGCTGGCTCTGTTTTCTCCTTTGCCTTCACTCTCAGTGCACACTATTGATTCCACAGCTTCTTAGTTCCTATAGTGAATCTTCCATACCTGGCCTGCTGCACCCTACTCTCCTTCCCAATTCATTTCCCCACACAACTGCAGAGAGTATCTGCACCGTAATGGATTATTTTCCAAATAAGTTTTGGCTTGTGCTGTATTATCGCTTGTTTAATATTTCAGTGCTGTGTCCAACCCCCCTGCTGCTGTTTTCTGTATTGATTTATTTGGCATACCTATACAATTCCCCATAGAGGGAGACAATATATTATAGAATTTAATACCTTTCAAGCTCCTCATTTCACTTGAGACTTTCATTTTGCAAGACTAGTGAATCCATCATGAGCCAGCTTTCCATATGGGAGATACCTTAGATAACAGTGCTATCAACAGACAGAAGGGGCTTGGAGAGGGACAAGACTCTGCCAATGAAGCAGGAGGGAGAGATAAGGGCAGAAACAAAAAAAAAAAAAAAAGGAATGGGGAAGAGAATAGGGAGGAGAGAGAACCATGCACAGGAAATTATGTCATTTATCTTCTACTGTAAACATGCCAACAAATAAGCAAACAGCTTCAGGAAGTCAGAGGCATCACTTCCTATTCCTGCCCCATCAACACATATAAACCTGGGCTTGTAAAATTCACATGTAAACTCACACAGTACAGCATCCTGTCCCAGCCTGAGATGTGCCGCTTGAACCCAGAACTACACTGTCCTTCCTGCATCCTGTTTCCACACATGGCTCATCACAGCTCAAAAAGACAGATGCTTCAGAATAGCAAAAAGAACCACTGGATATAATCAATGATGAGATGGTGTGATTGTTCAATAACTACTGGGAAACTAATAGGAAAGTTATTTATGAAAGTGAGAAATGTAAGTGGTAAATTCTTACCACTGATTTCTTTTTACCAATCCCATAGCTGGTTGTGTGACTCTGTATCTTTAAATATCTTTACACGCATTTTGCAGAAAAATACCAGTTTGTGATTACTTGTATCACATATCCATATCATCTCAGTCAACATGATATGAAAAGCAATTCTCAGCACACCAATAGAAATATTTGCATATTGCACATGCATATTGAGTTAGACATACATGCAAATCCCATAGCTGTAAACTTGTTAATGCTTAGAATCTGATAAAACACAATTCGTGGGCATGTTCACACTCCATCTTCTGCCCTTCACAGAGATTTAAACTTTCTGATGATTGATTTGTGCAATAAAGTGTCAGCGAGTAATCCAGTTTGGAAAAGATATAAATGTTCAATACCGTCTTCAAATTGTGTTCCTTGATATTCAATCTGAGGTTGTATTTGTGATAATGAGGGAATGATGCATTTGTTTTTCAATGTTAGATCCACTTCTCTGTTAAGCTGAATCCTAATGTCTCCTTACTCCTTATATCAGTTACTGTACAGTATATGGTATAAAATAATAATACTGTGTTTAGCACTATAGTACAACAAGTGACATTTCAGTCTCTGTCACTGACTATTTTGTTAAAAATTGAGTCAATGTTAAACACATATCCTCAGTTTACTGTTTTTGTGCCAGCTTCAGCTGCTCTGAGGACACAGTATCACATCGAACAGAGAAACTAAATAATTCACAATAGTTCTTTCAATTTTAATAGATTTCAAATATTCAAAAATTCATGTTATTCTGAATAATAAAATCTGTTCATAAAAAGCACTCATAAAACAAAAAGCCCTGAGCAAATACATACAAGGCAAGACCTTGTTGGTTATTAAAGATCTTGCAGTCAGCATAAAAACAGTGGGAGAAAAATGCAATTAAAGTATTTTTGTCTTACACTAATTATATTTCCTTTTGCAATGCTAAGTCATGCAGTCTTGCACCAGCGTAAAAATTAAATTGCAACTATTCGATATGCAAGGAAGAAAATAGTTAAGCCAGTTTTTATTATCCAACTAGCAACAACTAATTTCTGCTATGACTCGTAGCTCATATTATTTGAGAAAAACACAACAAACATCATGTATAACTGTCTAGAAGTCTTTTAAACAATAAAGGAAGTGAACATGTTGAAAAACAGGCTAGATGTCTAAGAGTGAATCAGAATAATCTTTAAGGTCATTCTGATTTTCCAGAGATTAAAAAAAAAAAAAGTGGCAGAAGCTTCTAATCTGTTTGCATAGTTGGGGGATTAAGCATTTTAACATCTGGGAGTTGCTAGTCATGTTATGCTAATTAGGCAATTTAAGCCTCAACTAATCTGCTCACACACTCACACATACAGTACATGCACATACTGTAGTTACACACAAGAGATCAGTGAATGTTAACACACACCTAAAGGTGATTGTATGGACAATAATGCATCAGTTCCTTCGCTGCTTCCTCTCCTGTGTTTCCCTTATACCGCAGACATACACAAGTAACAGACCATAGATCATACATAATGGAAACCAAGCACACAGACTGGAATTGACAAACATACAGACACTATACTCTCTCTATACTGATAGAAATACACTTTCTCATCTCATACACACTCTCTCATCTCTCAACTGGCAATACCATATTACAGTGTGCAGGCTGGGTTTTCATTCGTCTAAGCCATGTGAATGAGCGAAGCATAAAGTAAATTGCAGTCATCTCTGCCCCTGCTGAACTGCTCCACTCATAAGACAAAATGCATGCTGGGAAATGGAGCTACAACATGGCTGCTAACCAGTTCACACTAGCTAAATAATGAACTCTGAAGCCAACACTGATTCTGATTGGACTTAAATCCGGTGCAATTCACGCATCAGTAGACAGAGAGGAAAAGTTATTCATATGCAGTCTAGTGTGGAGTGATTGCTTAAATGCCACTTAAATTCTCAAGATCTCTTACTCTCAAAGTTACATACTGTATGTTTCCTATTTATTTCATGCTGGTTAATGAATAATTCAAAGTGGAAGATGGAACTTGATTTTCTTGTTTTTCTTTTCTGTGCCTATTTAGATTATTAAAATTACACGTGTAGTTTACGCCTCCAGGTTTTTCAGCCGCATCAAGCCATCCTGTTTAGAAAAAGAATTTGCCTTTAAGATAAAAACAAATATATGACTGTAGAAAATGGAGACTGGGTGAAAAAAAAAACCATATTAAACCACTACATTTGCCATCTCTGAAACTTTGGCCCTTTTCAACAATCATTAATTGACCAGCTTGAAAATAGCACTTGTTACCACAGTAGTGTGCATTCACTCATCTTCAGTAAGTGTTTTATCTTGGTCAGGGTTGTGGTGGATCCGGAGCATATGCCGGGGAACACTGTCGGACATACCAGTCCATCTCAGGACACACATTCACACTCTCATCCACACCTAGGGGCAATTTGCACATGTACAGTTTTTCTACTCCATTTAGTGTAACTGTAATTTTTCTTTCACAGTTCTTGTAACTTTTACTTTTTACTATATATAATTTTAATTATTTGTATTATATTCTAAATTTTAAATGTTTCTATTCATACATTGTAGTTTTATTCTCTATTATATTATATTTTCCTTTTTTCTATTATATTTTTACCTATTATATTTTATTTGATTTTTATTCTGCGGTCATAAAAAGCATTTCACTGCGTGTCATACTATGTATGGTTATGTATTTGACAGATTTGATTTGAATTTAGAGTCGCCAGTCCACCAGCATGTTTTAGGGAGGTGGGAGGAACCCAGAGAACCCAGTCGCATGGTAGTGTACGGTGGATCTTACTAATAAAAGAGACTCGGGCCACATTGCTCAAAACATGAACTGCAGGGTAAAATATTGAAGTTATAACAAACCGTCAGAAAGTAGCACTGGATTTAACAGAGCTCCACGCTAGAATAGATAACACACAATAAACACTCTGAATGGTGAATAACAGATAACTGAGACTTGCCCCTTTTTTGGAAAACTTCTTTCTAAGAGTCAAGCAGCACTTAGTCATAGATAATTCTGATCATTCTTAACTCCACACAGTGCTGCATGCTTAACTCTAAATATGACCCTCGCTCTGCAAGTTCACAAAATCATTAATGTTATAGGCGGAGGTTGGTTTAGCAGCTTTAGTTTCCCTACAAAATGATTCATGAGGAACTAAACTGCTTATGATTATTATAAATCTGCTCTAACATTATTTTGGTACAAACAGCTTTATGTTATTTTAACACTGAATACTGAAAGGGAAAAATGAGTCTATTTTATTCCTCATATATATATATATATATATATATATATATATATATATATATATATATATATATATATATATATATATATATATATATATATATATATATATATATATATATATATATAAAAAATCCACAGTGTTGAATTGTCACCTACACTAAAAGAGTTACTTCAACACTCTAGGTGTTACTTCAACACTAGGGATTTTGCTGTGTGTATACAGTGGATATAAAATTAGAAAAATAAATTTTATAATGGCCCATGGTTTTTCAATTAGAAAGCAGTTACGGGATCTCATTGTTGAAAAATATCAATCAGGAGAAGGTTACAAAAAATTTTCCAAGGCATTGGATATACCATCGAACACTGTAAAAACAATCATCTACAAGTAGAGACAATATGACACTACTAAGAACAGGACGTCCCTCTAAAATTGATAAGAAGATCAGGAGAAAACTGGTCAGGGAAGCTGCCAAGAGGCCTACAGCAACATTAAAAGAATTGCAGTAATTTCTGGCACGTAATACTTCTTGCTCCCTACATGTGATAACAATCTCTTGAATTCTTCATATCTCTAGGCAATGAGGTAGGGTGGCGAGATGGAAGACTTTTTTAACCAAAAAATACATCCAATCTCCCAAAACCATGTGAAATAATGTGTTATGGTCTGATGAGACCAAAGTTGAACTTTTTGGCCATAATACCAGAAGATATGCTTGGCACAAAAAAAAAAAAAAAAAAAAAAACCCAGCACATCACCGGAAGAATACCATCCCCATTGGGAAGCATGGTGGAGGCAGCATCATACTTTGGGGCTGTTTTTCTTCAGCTGGAACTGGGGCTTTAATCAGGGTGGAGGGAATAATGAATAGCTCCAATTACCACTCAATTTTGGCACAAAACCTTAAGCCTTCTGCTTAACACTTCAGATGAAGAGGAATTTCACCTTTCAGCTTGACAACGACCTAAAGCAAACCTCTAAATCAACAAAGGAATGGCTTCATCAAAATAAGTTTAAGGTTTTGGAATGGCCCAGCCAGAGTCCAGATCTAAATCCAATCAAAAATCTGTGGGGTGACCTAAAGAGGGCTGTGCACAGGAGATGCCCAGCCAATTTTTGCAAACTGTTGTGGTTACACTACGATTCCCATCAGCCTCTGCACCCCACCTGATCTTGTCACATGACTGTTTGCACCTGATTGATATTTTGGTTTAATGACCACTTGTATTAAGTGGTCATCCACTTGTATTTGTGTCTTGTACAGCACACATTGTCTAGCTTTTGTCTCTTGTTGTTGTTTGTTGTCACTTTGCATTCTGTAGTCCATTTATGTCTTTTTGCCTTGAAGCCATAGTTCATGTTTTGGTGTCTAAATTTGCATTGAATGTGTTGTTCGTTTTTCATTAAAAGACAAATCGGCACTTGCATCCGCCTCCTCTACAATATCCTGACACAAACACACACTTTCAAAGAAAAAAAGAGAGGAGCTACTCAGTTTTCCAGGGCATAATCATAGTTTCCCCACATTCTCCCCAAACATATAATCACGTAATCCAGTCTTTAAAAAAAAATAGTATGGTCATGCACCATCTACTGCAGCTACTGACCTTTTGATTTAATATCCTTGTACGTTGTATTGAACTACATCAAGCACAGAATGGTGTGTGTATGTGTGTGAATGCTGTGTCTGGTAGGAGGTCAGTCGAGAAATAGCGCATACCACAAATTAGCATGTTTTGCAAAAGTAAAACAAAAAAATGGAGCTGCTAAGGAAGGGGTGAGACAGGACAGTTGGAGATTCAGACAGTTGTTGGGGTGAAGTTGTGTGTAACAGCGTTTTTTCCTGTCTATGAAACAGACTCTGCAAAAGTGCCATAGACCATGAAAAATGAAGTAATTAGCAAGAAAATTTTACGACTTGTTATACAGAGTGTTTAAAGGTTATGCAAATTGGTTTCTACGTGTTTTAAAGGTTGGGGTTTGTTATGTATGCACAAGCACACACTCTCATTACACACACAAATACACACACACACACGTGGAGACCCAGGGGAAACCTGATCCCGGGATCAATAACTGTTGAGGGGAGGAATCAATATGATCCAATGAGGGTGTGAAAGAAAAAACACTGTGCTAATAGAGAATTCAGTAGGTCATAGACTCATTAGCAAACATAGGAAAGAAAAAGAAATAGTCTGGCTCAGAATAAGAAACAGCATAGGCACTAGCAGACTGTTAATGACCATTACACTTATACTTTAACAATTAGGGGACCTCAGTGTTGAAAGCCCATAGATTTTATTCCAAGAACAAAATGCATCCTTGTATGTGCTTGCATCTCCTAAATAAAGATTTTAGTGTTTAATGTTTGTGTCTTAACCATTTTATTAGCCTTGGTAACTTCAGCATGACTGGTAAGGAAGGGGGAATCTAGCCTTGTGCTATTTTACTGCCTAAGCTATTAAAGCGTATTAGTGTTGGACAAAAAAAAAAAGTGCCATCTTTGTTGTGGATATGTAAAAGAACATGACAGAAAGATCACTAACATTAATGCAATCACGTTACATTTGCTTTCACAGCCAAATTATGGACTTTTTCCAGTGTGTCTTAAATGAAGTCTGTGTTTATTAATGTGTGTGACAGATGTGATGGCAAGCATCATTAATCATTAATCAAATATTACAATACTAATCAATTAAAAATAGTCATACACACAGTCTCTATTTTTTTTTAAAAAGAAAGAAACGAAAAGAAAACACTCCAAAAATTCCCAATTCATGGCCCATCTGTACAGATCTGTGGACACACAGATACAATGATACACACTCACACAAAGGTACAATGCAAATCAATCACAATTTGGCTGGCACAGTGGCAGTCCACAGGGGATTTGATTGGAATAGGGAGTATCTGCGTACCGTGTGTGTGTGTGTGTGTGTGTGTGTGTGTGTGTGTGTGTGTGTGTGTGTGTGTGTGGACATGTGTGTGCCAGCATATTATTAGAGGTTGTATCCCTGGACAAGACAGATTCGAAAAACACAGGGGACCGAACCAGAACCGCCCTCTCACCTGTCAACCAAAATATATGAGCACACATACACATATAAAGAGAGAGAGAGACACACACACACACTGAAACCCTGTCTCCTGCCACTTTCACCCAACCCAACAAAACCCCAAACCACATCCATCAGAATGTATAATAGTGTGTTGACTGGCTCCTAATTGCTCCAGTGTGCTCCTTCTGCCTTCCTTTATACCACAGTCATCTCTCACTAATTCATTCATTAGATTTGAAGATTAATGCTCTAAAGCATTTGGGACTTGTCTGGCGTACCATCTGAGCTTGTTCCATTCTGTTCATCTTTAGTTGGACGCAGCTCTTTGTGGTTTTACATTTTGGACTTGATCACTAGTGCATTAGTGTAAGAATTAGCTGTTGCTGTTAAGAGAGATGTTTCATCTGATATGCAGTCTAGTAATTTAATCCTTTCGCCCTGAGATGACAGCATTTTGCCTTTTATACATTTTCTTTTGTAAAAAAGTACCTTTGTGTATTTTACATCATCAAACATCAGTGACTGGGATGTATCATACAATAAACACTAATACACGTTAAAATAGGAGTAGTGCAACCTACCCAAACTAAAACCTTCTAATCTTCACTCATTATGACAGGATGAAGACTAAACTATGAACAGAAATAATCCCAAAATTCTTTTTAGTTAAAGAACTGAATAGCAGCGATGCTCTAAAGACTTTCACTGCATCAGCAGCCTGGCCAGATCTGACAGGTTTAATCTGCCTTTATTTCTCAAACAAATCCTAAAATGGTGTCAAGGGGTCATGACGTGAGCAAATGCAAGTCATAAGCAGGCAAAAAATACGAGCCAAAAATGAGAAATATGAAGAAAAGCTTAAGATAGTAAAGCAGACTGCTGTACAGACACTAAACACATTACTTAGCAAGAAAAACTGAATGCCAAGCTTAATGTAAGCTGTACATACAGGCCTACAGTATGAACTGGATGAGAGGATTACTCCATACTGACATTTGCCTGTGACTGTCACCAAGGATGTGCTGAAGCCTAATCAATCATCCTCATGCACAATAACACAGTAATGCACAATTGTCCTACTTATCAAGCATAAACCAGAACTACTAACTGAGTTCAGCCAAACATAAGTTCGGTTTCTGTGTTTAAGCTTTGGGCGATTATACACAACTGTGAAACTGAGAGGAAAACATGTTCAGACCATTTAATCATTTAATTAGCACACATATAATGATTGACTATAAAAAAAACTATAATTAGTATTGAACTATGTTTAAAAATATGTTGCTTATTGATTAAACTATAAAATGCATAGCTGTTGTAAAGATCCCACATATCTACACCAATACTTAAACAATAATTTCTTGGTGTGGTGGTAATGCCACCTTATGGTTACAAGCTCTAAACGCAATTAGGTAATGTGTTTTAATTAAATAATGGTTTTTAATGAGAATAGAATAGAATAGAATAGAAAGGTGGAAACGAAACAGAAATTTTGTTTTGTGTTTGAGCGCCATCTGGTGGTAATTTTTTGAATGACATAGATGAGGGTTTGTGTATTTTCCTTTACTCCTGAACACAGGCGGCGAAATTAACACGTGTTTTCTATTCGCCATCTAGTGGCGGAACACTGGAATTGCAACTGAATGAAATTAATTCTCTGGGGAATTCGACACTGCATCTATTCAAAATTAGTAGTCTCCGGTTTTAGTATAAAGAAAATAGCTGGTCAGCTTTACTGAGCATCTTGCAGAACCAGTCACAGTTTTTATGAAGACTTTGACTATTGCTTCATTATGTAGCCTTCATTATGGTTTTTTTTTTTTTTTTTTTGTGTGTGTGTGTGTGTGTGTGTGTGTGTGAAAAGTGGTCTCTCGTGTAATATGCTGCTTTCTTTATTTACATACAAACATTTTCTGTAACATTAAATTTTGTGCTTTATATATATATATATATATATATATATATATATATATATATATATATATATATATATATATATATATATATATATATATAATAGATAGATAGATAGATAGATAGATAGATAGATACAGGTGCAGCTCAATAAATTAGAATGTCATGGAAAAGTTCATTTATTTCAGTAATTCAACTCAAATTGTGAAACTCGTATATTAAATAAATTCAATGCACACAGACTGAAGTAGTTTAAGTCTTTGGTTCTTTTAATTGTGATGATTTTGGCTCACATTTAACAAAAACCCACCAATTCACTATCTCAACAAATTAGAATACTTCATAAGACCAATAAAAAAAACATTTTTAGTGAATTGTTGGCCTTCTGGAAAGTATGTTCATTTACTGTACATGTACTCAATACTTGGTAGGGGCTCTTTTTGCTTTAATTACTGCCTCAATTCGGCGTGGCATGGAGGTGATCAGTTTGTGGCACTGCTGAGGTGGTATGGAAGTCCAGGTTTCTTTGACAGTGGCCTTCAGCTCATCTGCATTTCTTGGTCTCTTGTTTCTCATTTTCCTCTTGACAATACCCCATAGATTCTCTATGTGGTTCAGGTCTGGTGAGTTTGCTGGCCAGTCAAGCACACCAACACCATGGTCATTTAACCAACTCTTGGTGCTTTTGGCAGAGTGGGCAGGTGCCAAATCCTGCTGGAAAATGAAATCAGCATCTTCAAAAAGCTGCTCAGCAGAAGGAAGCATGAAGTGCTCCAAAATTTCTTGGTAAATGGATGCAGTGACTTTGGTTTTCAAAAAACACAATGGACCAACACCAGCAGATGACATTGCACCCCAAATCATCACAGACTGTGGAAACTTAACACTGGACTTCAAGCAACTTGGGCTATGAGCTTCTCCACCCTTCCTCCAGACTCTAGGGTTTTGTATTTCCAAATGAAATACAAAACTTGCTCCCATCTGAAAAGAGGACTTTGGACCACTGGGCAACAGTCCAGTTCTTCTTCTCCTTAGCCCAGGTAAGACGCCTCTGATGTCGTCTGTGGTTCAGGAGTGGCTTAACAAGAGGAATACGACAACTGTAGCCAAATTCCTTGGCACGTCTGTGTGTGGTGGCTCTTGATGCCTTGACCCCAGCGTCAGTCCATTCCTTGTGAAGTTCACTCAAATTCTTGAATTGATTTTGCTTGACAATCCTCATAAGGCTGCGGTTCTCTCGGTTGGTTGTGCATCTTTTTCTTCCACACTTTTTCCTTCCACTCAATTTTCTGTTAACATGCTTGGATACAGCACTCTGTGAACAGCCAGCTTCTTTGGCAGTGAATGTTTGTGATTTACCTAGTGAACCAAACTGAGAGACCATTTTGAAGGCTCAGGAAACCTTTGCAGGTGTTTTGAGTTGATTAGCTGATTGGCATGTCACCATATTCTAATTTGTTGAGATAGTGAATTGGTGGGTTTTTTGTTAAATGTGAGCCAAAATCATCACAATTAAAAGAAAAAAAGACTTAAACTACTTCAGTCTGTGTGCATTGAATTTATTAAATACACGAGTTTCACAATTTGAGTTGAATTACTGAAATAAATGAACTTTTCCACGACATTCTAATTTATTGAGATGCACCTGTATATGATGCAATAATTTCAAAAAGAAAGAAATAATACTTCAGATATTATATATTAGATATATTAGGTATTTTGTTGTCTTATCCAGTTTATCTTTTTATCTTAAGGGTATTTTGCATTTAATTTCTCCTCTTAAATCTCAGATGTTTTCAAGTGAAAGGTTATTATTATGAATAGTACACAATAAACATTTAATTTTGCACTTAAAAATAAAAAGAAACGTTTTAAAAGACCATCTTTCTTTGTTTTTCCATACTGGCTACTTTTACCAAGGAAGTTAAAACAAATTTTCATACCTTCCATAGCCTTTTTAGGTACAAACATTTTGTGTGTGTGTAGTCTGAAACTATCAGTCACTCATATGCTGTTGTTACAGATACAAACATATAATTACTGAATTATAACATGTAATTATGTTGCTACAACATGAAGTAATTGAATGATAACTTGTAGTTATAGAGTGATAATAGTCTCTAACACATAGTATATAGCTACTACATAGCTATATAAAAGATATCAGGTAGTCATTCAGAACAAAACTGCTGCTACTGCTTTTGGCCACAAGGTGGAGCCACAACAACAGATTCTGTTCTGAGATTCAACTCTTCACTTCCAATAAAGAATCAAGTCCTACAGAATTGTTCGTTCAAACCTGGACAAGGAAATATAACTGTCACTAAGTTGATCTCATCGAGATGTGTTTTGCACTTTTTTTGCGGACTGATCTCTAACACCTCGTATCTCAGGAGGCCGTTTTTGGGGGTTAATGCTCATCACGTCTCCACGTGTCTCTGTCTGGGCAAACAGTCCTAAATGTCAGCCACCATCACCCGCTGTGAAGTGCTCCTATCTGAGCTGAGCTCTGACCCTCATATTTCCTTTCATGCGTGTGTGTGTGTGTGTGTGTGTGTGGGGGTGTGTAAAGAGTGGTGAGAGACTGAATTCCCCCTGAAATATTCTCTCTCTCTCTCTCTCTCTCTCTCTCTCTCTCTCTCTCTCTCTCTCTGTCTCTCTCTCTCTCGCTCTCTCTCTTTCTCTCGCTATCTCTTTTGTCCATCTCTGTCTGCTTCCATCCTCATTAAATTCGACTGGCATTTTAGGTAGTTCATTAGTGGCAAAGTATTTTTTTTTTAAAAGTCTGTTTCATGTGTCGATACTGCTGAATAGCAATAAATGCTGTTGAATAGCAATAAATGCTGCTGAATACAGCCGTGGCCAAAAGTTTTGAGAATGACACAAATATTAATTTTCACAAAGTCTACTGCTTCAGTGTTTTTAGATCTTTTTGTCAGATGTTACTAACTGTTACTGAAGTATAATCAAAAACATTTCATAAGTGTCAATGGCTTTTACTGACAATTACATGAAGTTTATGCAACGAGTCAATATTTGCAGTGTTGACCCTTCTTTTTCAAGACCTTTGCAATTCACCCTGGCATGCTGTCAATCAACTTCTGGGCCACATCCTGACTGATGGCAGCCTATTCTTGCATAATCAATGCTTGGAGTTTGTCAGAGTTTGTGGGTTTTTGTTTGTCCACCCGCCTCTTGAGGATTGACCACAAATTCTCAATGGGATTAAGGTCTGGGGAGTTTCCTGGCCATGGACCCAAAATGTCGATGTTTTGTTCCCCGAGCCACTTCGTTATCACTTTTGCCTTGTGGCAAGGTGTCCCATCATGCTGGAAAAGGCATTGTTCATCACCAAACTGTTCTTGGATGGTTGGGAGAAGTTGCTCTCTGAGGATGTTTTTGTACCATTCTTTATTCATGACTGTGTTCTTAGGCAAAATTGTGAGTGAGCCCACTCCCTTGGCTGAGAAGCAACCCCACACATGAGTGGTCTCAGGATGCTTTACTGTTGGCATGACACAGGACTTATGGTAGCGCTCACCTTTTCTTCTCCGGACAAGCTTTTTTCCAGATGCCCCAAACAATCAGAAAGGGGATTCATCAGAGAAAATGACATTACCCCAGTCCTCATCAGTCCAATCCCTGTACTTTTTGGAGAATAGCAGTCTGTCCCTGATGTTTTTCCTGGAGAGAAGTGGCTTCTTTGCTGCCCTTCTTGACACCAGGCCATCCTCCAAAAGTCTTCGCCTTACTGTGTGTGCAGACGCACTCACACCTGCCTGCTGCCATTCCTGAGCAAGCTCTGCACTGGTGGTGCCCCGATCCCGCAGCTGAATCAACTTTAGGAGACGGTCCTGGTGCTTGCTGGACTTTCTTGGGCGCCCTGAAGCCTTCTTCACAACAGTTGAACCTCTCTCCTTGAAGGTCTTGATGATCCGATAAATGGTTGATTTAGGTGCAATCTTACTAGCAGCAATATCCTTGCCTGTGTATCCCTTTTTGTGCAAAGCAATGATGGCTGCACGTGTTTCCTTGCAGGTAACCATAGTTAACAGAGGAAGAACAATAATTTCAAGCACCACCCTCCTTTTAAAGCTTCCAGTCTGTTATTCTAACTCAATCAGCATGACAGAGTGATCTCCAGCTTTGTCCTCATTAACACTCTCACCTATGTTAATGAGAGAATCACTGACATGATGTCAGCTGGTCGTTTTGTGGAAGGGCTGAAATGCAGTGGACATGTTTTTTTGGGATTAAGTTCATTTTCATGGCAAAGAGGGACTTTGAAATTAATTGCAATTCATCTGATCACTCTTCATAACATTCTGGAGTATATGCAAATTGCCATCATAAAAACTGAGGCAGCAGACTTTGTAAAAATTAATATTTGTGTCATTCTCAAAACTTTTGGCCACGGCTGTAGTAATAAAACAACAACAACAATAACAACAGCGGTAATACTGATAAAGATTAACAGTGCTAACAGTAATAGTAGCTAATAATAAAAACACGTTTTAACATGATTTATATCAAGGCGCTGTTGAGTTCCCGAGTCTGATTGGACAAAAGATTTTGATTAATTTTCTATAGCAGCAAAGGTGGTGAGGTAACACATAGGCCAAATTCCCTTTCATCATTCATAACAATGGGTAAGACCCAAGAATATAGCTGTGAAGTGCGGCAAAAGGTTGTTGAGCTTCACAAAATGGGAAGTGGCTATAAGAAAATAGCACAAGCATTGAAAATGCCCATTTCCACCATCAGGGCAATAATTAAGAAGTTCCAGTCAACTGGAAAAGTTATGAATCAACCTGATATTAGACGTGTGTCTATATTGTCTCAACACACTGTGAAGAGGATGGTTTGAGTGGCCAAAAATCTCCAAGGATCACATCTGGAGAATTGTAGAAGTTAGTTGCGTCTTATGGTCAGAAAGTCTCCAAAACTACAATCTAAAAACTAAAATTTTGTTAGGATACATGGCATGACATGGACTCTATCAAATCTTCCAGGATAGATCTTCCAGCAGGACAGTGATCCAAAACATACATCAATATCAACACAAAAATGGTTTACTGACCACAAAATCAGGGTCCTGCCCTGGCCATCCCAGTCCCCTGATTTGAAAACCATAGAAAACCTGTGGGGTCCACCAGCATGGACCTCAAAATTTGAAGGATCTGGAGAGATTCTGTAAGGAGGAATGGTCTCAGATCCCTTGCCATGTATTCTCCAAACTCATCAGGCATTATAGGAGAAGACTCAGAGCTGTTATCTTGGCAAAGGGAGGTAGCACAAAGTATTGACTAAAAGGGTGCCAATAATTGTTGCACAATTATATTTAACAAAGATATATATATATATATATATATATATATATATATATATATATATATATATATATAAACCTGTGTTTTGTTTGCAATTGTTTGATATCCATGAGAGCAGAGTATTTTTGTGAATTTTTTGAACAAAAGATCAAAAGGTTAAACAATACAGAGAAATTTTCACAGCCTTCTTTGCTCATATTTACCAAGGGTGCCAATATTAGTGGAGGGCACTGTATATGGATTATAGGGATCTATGTATAGTTAAGTTTACATAAGCCTAGCAGAATCTGCAAAATGTTAATGATAATAAAAAACAAATTGAGAATCAGTGAATGTTTGCACCTTTTGTAATAGTTGTGTACGAGTCCCTCAGTTGTCCTAAGTGTGAAAAGATAGATCTCAACATCATATAGCCACTGGTGGAAAGGGGTCAAATATGCAGAAGACGCTGGAAAATCAAAGAATGTGCAGGACCTGGAGGATTTTTCTGAAGAACAGTGGGCAGTTTAACTGCTCAGGACAAACAAGGGACTCATGATCAACTGTCACAAAACATAAAAACAGTCAGTGATCATCCAGGTAACAACACACAGTATTACGACTCAAGCGTATGTAAACTTTCGAACAGGTTCATTTGTGTAAATTCAGTTATTATTGTGTCTTGTGGACTATGTGTATATGTACACATTTATGTGAAATAGCTTCTTCAGGGCAGTACTAAATAAAAAACAAAATGCAATTTTTATAATCCCTCTTTATTTATCTTTTTAATTATTAACATTTTGCAGATTCTGCAAAGCATATGTAAACTTATGACCTGAACTGTAGAACCTTTAATGGTTCTCCCAAAGGGACAACCAAAGAACTCTTAACAGTTCAAAACGTTCTAATAGTGTGCAGTCAAGTGCAGAGATCCATTGTCATAAGTACCAAAAATAATGAAACAAAATTCTAAATCAGCAGTTCTTAAAGAGGGGTTCTGAAGCATAGCAGGGGGTATGTGATTTATTTTCCCCCAATCAATTCTTATACCCTGTTTTGGAGGTCAGGTGAATTAAATGTGATCAATCCAAACTTCAATAGCTCAAAAACAACTCAGCCTATATATAACATCACCATAGACCTAATATGTTCAGTGAAAAATTCAGAAAGACAAAGCTCTATGGCTCTAATGAATAGCCAGATTAATATTATTCACATTTAAGATAAGATAAGACAAGATAATACTTTATTAATCCCCAAGTAGCAGGATTTTAGTCACCACATAAATCTATATTATTTTCTATTGATTTTTACCTTCGATTATAGATTTTCTAAATGGAATCATTTGCACTGAACATTGTAGATAAGTAGGGAGTGGCAGGAATGGGGAGTTTTTCCACACAGGAATAGTGCATGGATACTGTGCAGTATGGGCTGCAGCTTAGCCCTAGCCATGAAAAATTTATCACATCTGCTTCTTTCATTTTATTAAAATTTGGTATTTGTTTTTCCATTTCATATAGTTGAAAGTTGATAGAATGTATTTACATTTTTCACAATAAAGATGATAAAGCATTTCTCTTTACATCCCATGTAAGTGTGAGAGACCACATGTCCTTTCATCAGGTGTTAACTAGATCTTATTATGCCTGCCCTTTTCACTGGTGATGACAGACTTTGTACTTGGTTAGAATCTCTGCTCTCTCTCTCTCTCTCTCTCTCTCTCTCTCTCTCTCTCTCTCTTTCTGACACCCCCCCCACACACACACACACTAATTGCCATGGTAAATGCTTTAGCGTGTAAGGTAATTAGGAATGATCTCATTTTACGCTGCACATTTAAAAAAACAAGGGCTGTCCAAAATGGAAGTTCTAGTTCTATATCCACGTCCATGGTGTGTTTATGCCAAGTCCGACATGGAACAGTTTCTTGGACTAAAGGAATACTGATTATGACACAGTTCTCTGAAGAAAAAAAAAATCTTTTTACTCTAAACATACCTACAATAGAATCCTTATTTAACCCCATAAATAAAAGTGTCATAAAGCACTTAAGCACTAAAGATGAGACTGTCTAACTAAACCTGTTCTTGTGTACTTTTAGATCTTCCTTTCCAACACTGGAGCAATACAGTGAAATATAATTCCATTTATATACGTCTTTTATTAGATTTTGCAATTAGAAATGCATAACCACAAATTCTTCCTTCTGAAAAAGTAGTGCCACTTTTAAAAGGCCAGACTTTATGGATGTACAGTAAAGTGATGAAAGTATTCTACAATTTTTTTTTAATGGTTATAAATGTTTATTAACAAGAAGCCTTAGAACTACACTGTGACTTAGTTTTATGTAAACAGCTACAGGGGCAATATAGTGAAATTCTTATCCATTATCCATCATATATCATACATATGCTACAGATGCATTTCTGTCCAAGTGCACTGGCGGTTCAGATTTGTGCATCTCATCATTTCATGGCTCAGTTTAGTAGATAAAAATAGCTTTCACGGACGTTATTTGAAATATAGCAGTTCAGTGTTGTCTGTGTATGGTGTTGCATACTGTGTGTGCCATTTACATGACCAATCAGCAACAAACAGTACTGCTTTCTCTGCCCTATAGCACCATAAATGTTTATACTGAACTAACAGCTAATGCGAAAAGCTCAGTTTTCTAGCAACAAACATTTAATCAGTAACAAACAGCAAATAAAGATATAATATGGCTTATGTGAAGTACAGTAAATTGCTTTGGTCCCTTTCCATAAATGTCAAACTTCATCTGAATAGTAATTACACAAGCAGTGTGAGATGACGAGCTCTTACAGTGGTGCAGGGTCAAAATCCAGCAGGCCAAGGCACAGTGTCTCTAACATTTGCATAGGACTGAAATCCTGAATAGAGATAATTGACACACGTTCTTAGAATACATTTAAAAACTGAAAAATATAAATGTTAATTGGTTTATTAACCTTATCCAGTAACCCTATACTATGCATAAATGAATAAATTATAATGTATACAATATGACCATAACATAGTAAGGCAATGGAAATGCTTGTAAGTGTGTTCTGCGATGCTTATGAGTGTGAATGAGGAATAATAATAATAAGCAGAAGAAGAAGAGGAAGGAGAAGAAGACGAAGAAGAAGAAGAAATCTGTGGACATTTTTCTAGGACATTCTGGGGCTGACCTGGAAATTTGACTGTCAATCCGCACCATGATACAGATGATTACCAAGTGATATTTAGACCAACCACAGACAGAAAGAGGTCTTAGAATAAATGTGGTGGTTGGAAGGTCTGTTTGGAAGCTCATGCAGTGCATCCATTTGCTTAAAAGGCAATATTTGGGATGGTGATATCCTTTTAGTTCGAAGTATCTTGCCCTTTTAAGACCTTCCCTTTTGCACCACCCTCTTGTGGCTAAACTCAGAATAGCAGAAAAGCCATTTGAAAGCCATATGAATCTAATTCTTTCTTGAGTATCAAATAATAATAATAATAATAATAATAATAATAATAATAATAATAATAATAATAATAATAATAATAATAATTAACTAAAGTAATCAGTTTCAATCAATGTGAGTAATTAAACAATCACACATTACAACAGTGCTTATGTAATTGTGTCTTGGGTCATCAGAACAGTCTTAGAGACACAGCCTTGCTCTTTAAGATTAAGGCAGGATGATTTTAGTGCAGTGAGGTGGAGGAATAAGTGAAACCCAATACCAGGTTCTAGTGTGTGGTGCAAATCAATTATTTTCTGAGCATTCAGAGAGAAAGAAATGGTTTATGGGCTGATTGTGTGTTGGGTGTATTAAGTGTATGTATGGTGGGGGCATACATTTCTCTCTGCATGTAAAGGTCAGTTGTCACTGCCATCATCTACTTAAGCGGATAAGTCATGAAGTAGAGAGAGAGAGAGAGAGAGAGAGAGAGAGAGAGAGAGAGAGAGAGAGAGAGAGAGAGATGACTGCTCACAGCTCACTTTTCTAATAATTAGCAAATACCTGTATACACTCACACAAAGCCTGAGAACAGTATCACAGCACTTAAATAAAACAGTAGTGCTTCTTAAAATCAAAATTTCAGCCTATTGTCGTATTTCTATTTTCTGTGGGAAATTGTTCTGTTAATTAGCGCTCATGGTGCATATTAATGCTTGCATCATTAATACAACTCATGCTAATGTAATTACTATGCTAAGCCTCTTACTGGCTGATCTGTCTCACCGACTAAAGCAGTTTTTAGAACCGCAAGCTACCTTAAATGCTCCACTGCATACTATCCATCACAGCCTGACAGATTCATTTTACACATCTGTGAATCACTATAATGATATTTACGCCTCAATATCGCTGAGACATTATAAAAATACAAAAATATAAGAATTCTAATATACTGGAAAAACTCAAGTTCGATATAAAAAGGTATAAGCCTCAGCACAAAGATAAGAAAAAAGATTCTCTTTTCACTCTTTTTACCCATGATGGTGTTACACTGAAAAATCCCCTGATCATTTCACAACTTTCAACATTAAACTTTTAGAGATAGTGTTGACTGGCTGTGGGGAATAATGGCATGGACTGAAGCGTGACTGAGAATTAGGTAAGAGCTCATTCATGAAGACCTGAGTTCATTTGTAATTCTCATGCATGCACACACACACACACACACACACACACACACACACACACACACACACACACACAATGTATCTCCTGTCTTGATTTCAGTTATTACATTTTATGAGTAGAATAATGATGAGATTTGAGGTGTTGCAACCCATTAGAAATGTGTGAGTCTGGGAGAGCAAGACGCATCTCTCTAGTCTCTATAGACTCCAGAGTAAGGTAACGTAAAAACAGAGGACAAGAACATGATTTAAAGTGAAGATCATCCACCAGATGTAGCATTGCCTCACAGCTCCTGGATCTACCGGCTTTCCTGAGTGATTGTTCACATGTTCTCATTGTATCAGTGTGGGTTTCCTCTAGATTCCTCCCACTTCCCAAACCCCCCCCCCCCCCCCCCCCCCCAAAAAAAAACAAAAAAAAAAAAAAAAAAACATGCTGGTAGGTGAGTTTGCTACGATAAATTGCCAGAGATGTGAATGTGAATGTGTGTCTCATATAGGGAATATTCCCACCTAGGGCCCAGTGTTCCCAAAATAGTCAGAATAAATGAAAGAATGAATGAACAATCAAGTATAATAACAGACAGTCCTACTGAGAAGTGCTATAGAATTCTGAGAATTAAATGTGGTGATTTTGCAATACTGCAATAGACGGCATTGGGAGATGCAAGCCTGGAGTTCGTACTGCTGCAGCAGCCTTCTAACACACCTACTAACCCTAACATATTACTACTAGTATTCTTACTGTTGCTACTATTAATAATAATAACAATAATAATAATATTTAAAATAATAATAATTAATTTTTCATACCTCTTATCCTACAAAGGGTCACGGGGGAGCCTGGAGCCTATCAGAGGGAACTCGAGGCAGAAGGCCACACTTGATGGGGTGCCGAACCATCACAGAGCAAAATCACACACACACATTCACACTTCCATTCACACACTACGGACAATTTAGTGATGCCAATCAGCATACAACGCATGTCTTTGGACTTGGGGAGGAAACCAGAGTACCCAGAGGAAACTCCTCTGGTATGGGGAGAACATGCAAACTCCAGGCACACAGGCAAGTAATAATAATAATAATAATAATAATAATAATAATAATAATAATAATAATAATAATAATAATAGAAATGTAGGCAAAATTAACCCTGTGCTAATGCATGATGTACAGGTGCATCTCAATAAATTAGAATGTCGTGGAAAAGTTCATTTATTTCAGTAATTCAACTCAAATTGTGAAACTCGTGTATTTAATAAATTCAGTGCACACAGACTGAAGTAGTTTAAGTCTTTGGTTCTTTTAATTGTGATGATTTTGGCTCACATTTAACAAAAACCCACCAATTCACTATCTCAACAAATTAGAATATGGTGACATGCCAATCAGCTAATCAACTCAAAACACCTGCAAAGGTTTCCTGAGTCTTCAAAATGGTCCCTCAGTTTGGTTCACTAGGTAAGCCACAAACATTCATTGCCAAAGAAGCTGGCTGTTCACAGAGTGCTGTATCCAAGCATGTTAACAGAAAGTTGAGTGGAAGGAAAAAGTGTGGAAGAAAAAGATGCACAACCAACCGAGAGAACCGCAGCCTTATGAGGATTGTCAAGTAAAATCGATTCAAGAATTTGAGTGAACTTCAGAAGGAATGGACTGAGGCTGGGGTCAAGGCATCAAGAGCCACCACACACAGACGTGTCAAGGAATTTGGCTACAGTTGTCGTATTCCTCTTGTTAAGCCACTCCTGAACCACAGACAATGTCAGAGGCGTCTTACCTGGGCTAAGGAGAAGAAGAACTGGACTGTTGCCCAGTGGTCCAAAGTCCTCTTTTCAGATGAGAGCAAGTTTTGTATTTCATTTGGAAACCAAGGTCCTAGAGTCTGGAGGAAGGGTGGAGAAGCTCATAGCCCAAGTTGCTTGAAGTCCAGTTTTAAGTTTCCACAGTCTGTGATGATTTGGGGTGCAATGTCATCTGCTGGTGTTGGTCCATTGTGTTTTTTGAAAACCAAAGCTACTGCACCCGTTTACCAAGAAACTTTGGAGCACTTCATGCTTCCTTCTGCTGACCAGCTTTTTGAAGATGCTGATTTCATTTTCCAGCAGGATTTGGCACCTGCCCACACTGCCAAAAGCACCAAAAGTTGGTTAAATGACCATGGTGTTGGTGTGCTTGACTGGCCAGCAAACTCACCAGACCTGAACCCCATAGAGAATCTATGGGGTACTGTCAAGAGGAAAATGAGAAACAAGAGACCAAAAAATGCAGATGAGCTGAAGGCCACTGTCAAAGAAACCTGGGCTTCCATACCACCTCAGCAGTGCCACAAACTGATCACCTCCATGCCGCGCCGAATTGAGGCAGTAATTAAAGCAAAAGGAGCCCCTACCAAGTATTGAGTACATGTACAGTAAATGAATATACTTTCCAGAAGGCCAACAATTCACTAAAAATGTTTTTTTATTGGTCTTATGAAGTATTCTAATTTGTTGAGATAGTGAATTGGTGGGTTTTTGTTAAATGTGAGCCAAAATGATCACAATTAAAAGAACCAAAGACTTAAACTACTTCAGTCTGTGTGCATTGAATTTATTTAATACACGAGTTTCACAATTTGAGTTGAATTACTGAAATAAATGAACTTTTCCACGACATTCTAATTTATTGAGATGCACCTGTGCTATATTAATGTAAGTTATATGTGTCTGTCTACTCATCTAGCTATTCTGTATTTATTACAATATACAGTATGTAATAATACAAGACAATTCATATTCATATAATTGGTTAGTTACGTTTTGTAGGGAATCAACAATCAGATCAGTTTTCCAATCCATACAAAACATATTTACATACACACCAGTAATCCAGTCATTCCCTGATTTTAGCAGTTATCACATTATTTAGTGTTTATGTAAACAATATACTGCAATATATTAAATGGGATTAAGAATGTTATCAGATTTTAAGAAATCTGTTTTATAGAAGCTCATCTATATTTTAGCCCATATAATTGGGTTGTAAAGTGCATACACAGTATATGTGGGATTTTTCTACATCTATGGATGTATGCAAACAGGACCAAAAAAGAAAAAGAAACACTCCTGGTATCATCTTTATCAACTCATTACAAAACATCATGAGCTCGAATTAGTTGTGGTTCCAATCAACTGACATAAAGTGACTGATTAAAAACGTGTTTTTTTTTTCTACTTGGCTGATAAACTACAAGAACAAAAAAAAAAAAATCAAAATTTATAAAAAAAAAATAAACAAACCTACCACCACACAGCTGAAAATTAAGCTAATAGTTTATTGCTTGTGACAATGAAAGAAATTTCATTATTGACTAATGTAGACTTAGAATGCAAGCATATTGTTCAAATTATTGTCAAAATTAGACATTTGCAGTTACTGGATGATTTCGTACTTATAAACGCACTCACACACACAGCTGAGAGCACCCTGATATCACTCCCTGTTATTACTCCCTGTTATCACTCCATGTGATCTGCTGAGCACTTACTTTGAGCTACAGGAGGCAAAAGAGATCTAAAAGATAAAATCTGTGAAGTCCTTCATGGCATGACTGCCTCGTTTCAAAAAGTGTGTGAACTGCTGATAGTGCATTAACCCTAAATATCTTAACAGTTCCAGCTTTGTTTATCAACTATATATGCTGGAGGTGGCAGGTCTGAAAAATAAGACCTTTTTTCATGTTTCTCCTTTTTATTGAACATCTTCCTAACAGTCGTTTTGCACCTGCCAAATGATCACAGGGGATTCGGCATCACGCTCTTCTCCTTGCACTTATGGCCCCCGTTCCCACTGTAGCCATGGCAACGCATGCCCCCTACATACGCTTGGCCCGGGTGGCACTCAGCCTGGGAAATCATGCTAATAAATAGCTTTATGCTAATGCACGGGCAGGCGGCAAGTGGAGCTGCCAATCCTAATACACTTATTAAATTTCCATCACATGCAGGGACAGAGCGGCCACTCGGTGGCCCCCTGCACTCTGCCTCTCATGCCTTCATTTCCACTGTGCTCTCTCTATCTCCATCTCTACTTCTTGCACTCTCCACACCCAATTGGCAACCTGTGGTGCTATTTGGATAGTCTGACAAGAGCAGAGCCTACTCATGTAGGCCTTGCTGCCACATGCATAATTTGCACTTGGCATTTCTGTTAGCATGCCATGGCCTCCCTCAGCCCTTCCAGGAACCTCTGTATAAATAGTGAGGTCTACTGAGACACTTGCACACATCTGTTGTAGCTCAGTGTTCAACAGGTACTCTGCTGGATCGCGGACGCTGCATACTAACTAGCCACCGCGCACAGAGGAAGAGACGCCAGTCATCATCTCAGTTCCAGCAGGGCATCTTCTCGCTCTGTCTCAGAGACACTGGCTGTTTCAAAAAGCTGCTACACAAGCTAATGATCTCGTCGGATGATCCGGTCATCCCACCTGCACTTTAAAGTAGGAATAAAAAGAGATATTCTTTCTCCTTGTACACAATATGTCCACCACTACACCAACAGCTGAACTATTAAACTGAGGGATAAAATGCATCCGGCGCCGATCAGTACTCGTAGTTCTCAGTTAGACCTGACACAGCCAACTGTTGGACGCTGTTGAGTCAGTCCTGATCCTGATCAGAATGTTTGAATTCTAAACTGTTTGCTTAAATTCTGAGCTGACTGTTCACATTTTAATCTGATTGTTCAAATTCCATGCGCATTATTCACATTTCAAGCTGATTGTATAATTTCAAACTGAATTTTTGAAATTCCAGCAGAATTTTTAAATTGTTTGTTTAAATTCCGAGCAAAATGTTTACATTCTGAGTTGTTTGTTTAAATTCCAATCAGAATGTTTAGATTCCAAACTGAAATTCCGAGCTTATAGACCCTTTTCACACGTCCGTGTTCGCGAACTGGAAGTCACCACAGTTGGGTAAACTATGGCGGCATCCGTGAAGACCAGTAATAGCCACTGCAGTGTTCCGGTTTGGTCAAACTCTAAAAGAAAACGTCCGGATTTGTCTTTCCATGAATTTCCAAAAGATGCTGAACTTTGTAGGAGGTGGGTTCAAGCAGTTAAACGCAAAGAAAGCCATAACTTTGTTATTAAATGAGGAAACACTTTCGTTTGTGGAGAGCATTTTCAAGAAGAGGACTTTCAGCGGTCACTCACTGGTGGAATTGTGAAACGCCTTGAAACCGGAGCCGTACATACAAAATTTACATTGTGAAATGGTACATAAATAGTAACGTAAATAAAGATGGTGAACTATAAACAAACAGTGTGACAGGTTTGCTTTTTTGGTGTAGCATGCTTAGTAATAAAGGTCTAGTTTGTTTTTCATTTCAGTTGTGAACTCATTGCTTCTCCAGATTAGCTCAATTAAGAGCTCTGTTTCTGTATAAGTGACAAAGTCTCACCAAGACAAACCTGAGTTGGCTAGCTGACCTTGTACTTGCAAGTAATATTTATGACTGTGTAAGAGCTTAGGGCTACCATTCACTATGTTTAAATGTTGCACTTCTCGAGCATTTGTTTTTGTTGTACATTTGGAAATTCACGGAAAGACAAATCCGGACGTTTTCTTTTCGAATTCGAGTAAAACGGAACACTGCAGTGGCTATTACTGGTCTTCACGGTCGCCGTCATAGTTTACCCAACTATGATGACTTCGCAAACCGAACGTGAAAAGGGTCTGTTGTTCAAATTCTGAGCTGACTGTTTAAATTCCGAGCAAAATGTTTACATTCTGAGCCGACTGTTAAAATTCCAAGCTGACTCTTCAAATTCCAAGCAGAATGTGTACATTCTGAGCAGAGCATGCAAATTCCTGCCGTTTAAACAGATTCAGACTGGTACAAATGGTAACTGGAGGACCATACGGTAGTGCTCTAAATAATATGCCAAAAATAGTAACACCTCCACAGGGACTAATGCTGGCACACAGTAGGTTTCAAACTATTTCGAAATACTATATAGAATGCTCTTGCTTTTTTGAGTACACACACAGACAACTGCCACCTCCTGATATGGAATGTGAGTTCCTGTAATGCTTGTGCCTGCTATTTATGGAACGTTTCACTGAAGACGTAGGGCAGTGGTGAAGAACGGTGAATCTTCTCCTGCGTTGACTTGGTGTGTCACAGCCCTAAAAGTTCACAAGTAATTTCCACACCTTGAAGTGGTATCGTTGTGGTCTGTCAGAGGAAGCTGCTTGGTTATTTGCTGTATCCTTTGCTTATAAGACTTGATGAAAGGGCACATATTTATCAGACAGTTTTAATAATGTGTTGATGCCAAATTTAAAATAACTAAATAATTTGCATCCATTGCAGCATTTAATTTAACTGGATATTGATTTATATTAATTGCTATTAATTTTTCCAACCTTATGTTGTTTCATGATTGCTACACATATATATTCTTGATTTTTAATTAATCAATTTTTAATTAAAAAAATAATTAAATGAATTAATTTTTAAATGAATATTTATACTATAAGATTATAAGTTTGTGTGTAAATGGGCATGAGGTTATGACTAAATTAATATGTAAATGTGTAAAATGTGAGGTTTCTGCATTTGTGAGGATTATGAGCTATAGCTGTCTCTGTTTGTAGTATTTTGTCCTAATATAGTGCTTCAAATTGCTTTCCTGCTCCATTCACTCTCCTGTCACAAGGGAAAAGTGTGTGTGTGTGTGTGTGTGTGTGTGTGTGTGTGTGTGTGTGTGTGTGTGTGTGTGTGTGTGTGTGTGTGTGTGTGACACTGCTGGCCCCATAACAACTTAATTAGTGTTAAAGTGTGAAATACTCATTGATTGGCAAAGCGGCATTTCAATGCAGGACTCTATACAATGTCAGAACGAGCAAATCATTACCCCTCTCTCTCTCTCTCTCTCTCTCTCTCTCTCTCTCTCTCTCTCTCTCTCTCTGTGTCTCTTCTGTTTTCTCTCTGAACATCCAGGCATTTTAAAGTCAGAATGAATAAATCATTGTTGTTCCATGGTCACATTCTAAAACAATGGCACTGCTTGAAAATGTGAGAAAAAAAAACAATAATAATACTAATCATAATGTCATGTAATACACACGCTTCAAATTATTCTGTCTATGGGATCACACATAGCTGAAGGGTGAAATGCATTGGATAATTCAATTTGAGCAAGGGAGAATGACTAACTGTGTTGTAATTATAGTACAGTAATGAGATAGATGTATGTCTATAGACATTTTACTGAAATGTGAAAGAAGACTAATTTAAAAGGTTAATAGAAAATCCAAGAATTTAGATACAAAAGATTATTCGCTATTTCATGTTATTTGCTGGGGTTGAGGGTTCGAGTTTGCATGTTCTCCCCGTGCTTTAGGGGTTTCCTCAGGATACTCTGGTTTCCTCTCCCAGTCCAAAGACATGTATTGTAGGCATTTCTAAATTGTCCATATTGTGTGAATGTGTATGCGGTTGTGCCCTGTGTTGGGTTGGCACCCCATCCAGGGTGTCCCCCGCCTTGTGCCCGAGTTCCCTGGGATAGGCTCCAGGCTCCCCGCGACCCTGTGTAGGATAAGCAGTATAGAAAATTGAAGGGTGATGTTACATGACTAGTGTTGGATGTTCTCCAATCTGGTTTTGAGCAATTTGTGTCTCCAGTAAGGGACACTCTTCCATTGGTAAGTTTTGTTGGTGTGATGATTCTGCCATCTTCACATTATCCATGTGGTGATAAGATCCATTGGATCCATTGAAACTTTAGAAATGTGTTCTTCTACTTTATAAATTTCAAATAACCATTTTGAAATATATTATTCATTCATTACACTTTGTAACCACTTTTATTCTGGTTAGGGTTGCACTGGATCTGGAGTCTATCCCAGGAACACTGGGCGTGAGGTGGAACTGAATGGGATGCCAGTCAGGGCACCATTCACACAAACATTCACACCCTGGGGCAATTTAGCGAACCAAGCGGAAACCCATGTGGAAATGGAGAGAACACAGACACTCCTCACCAACAATACAGCTGTGAGGCGCCATTAAAAAGCATTTACAAACATATAATGACATGCAAGTTGGATTTATGTTTTTTTTTTCAACTTGTGCCTGCTGTTAAAGTCACATCATGGGTTGATATATAATCCTACCAGTAATCACTGTCTTACCAACTGTATCTAAAATAGAAAGATTTTAGAAAACAGCTGTGTGTGTGTGTCTGTGCGTGTGTTTGTATTGTATCCATGTCATGGCATATAGAGTGCTTTTGCCTATTTAGATAAGTGCTAGATAAGTGCTGTACAAGTATATTAATTAATTAATTTTAAGTAATCTGACCAAACAGAAGAACATCTAATAATAATAATGTGCTATGTGCAAATGAGAGTGCACAGCTGAATATTCATACCTCATACAGTTCACAGTAGTACAGGCATTGAATACATTAGTCACATTTTCTACCTCCAATTATCTTTGCTCTATTCTAATGTGTTTATCTCAAGATTTATTTTGTGTTTATTAGTATTTAGTTTGAGAAACTGTGTGCATGCATGGGTGTACAGATTTATGTAATAATGTAACTTATCATTTGAATTCACTTATTACCTGCTTTGCCTTATAGCGCCAGTGAGACATTTTTAGAGAGAACACACACATTTACCGAGAAATAAAACAAAAGTAAGATATTCACTTATGTATTACAGATACGTAGCAATTTATTTGCATTATGCATACAACATGACGTGAACAGTGTTTTGAGTGGCCACACATTGTCAACAAACACTTTGAATATTTAAAGACCTTTACACATTTATTTGATATAAAAGAGATGGGGGGAAAAATGGTTGGAAAAAATAATAAAAATCAATATACCTACAAAAGCAAAATACATTTTGAAGATGAATCTGTTCATGTCTTTGTCAAGATGAATGCTGGTGGTTGATTTTTTTCATACTATTGTCATTTTATATGAACGTCTAGATCAATTACTGTCACTTATATACAGATGAAATAATGAAAGCAGGATATAAAGAACTGAAAAAAATAAAGCTAGTCATAAATATAGTATGTGTGTATAATGTCAGCAAAACTAGTTCAGAGAGAAGGGTGCTACTAGCTAACTAGGTACTTAGCTGAATGTTTAGTGAAGCAGAGAGAATTGTTGCATTGATTTTTTTTTCTGCTTATTTCTGCTGATGGTGGAAAACTATATATGGAGCATAGCATGCATTAATAACCTTAGAAAACAGAACAAATAATGATTCAGTCACTAATTACACTCCAGGACTTTTGATGTATATGGCACTTTGTTCAATTTCAGGTAGCATTTAGCTAGTTAGCTTGGTCACAAATATAATTTGTCGACTTAAGACAACTTTTGGCAACTGTCAAACGTGATAATTAAAGGCTATCTTGTACATTATATCATGATAGATTCCTCATATAGATAAATAATTTCTGTTCTTTATTTTTTTATTAACTGGGAGAAAGACTAAACCAATCAACATCTGTTGGCATTTCTAAGTGGAAATATGGGTAAAGTATAGTAATCATAGTTTTAACTTTCTTACCTCAGTTTATCCCCTTGTTGTTTTCTTTGTTGAGGTTTGAATGAATCTCTTCCTGTTTGTCTCCTCCAGTGCAGCGAGGAAAGTAAGAGTTTTATGTTCATGCACAAATGCTTTGACCAATTGTCCTATCGTGATAGGATTAAAAATGAAATAATTTAAAAATAAAATCATGGATTGCATAATTCCATAATCACTGAGACAAAGCAGTAAAAAAAATAAATAATGGAAATGAGAAGCAAAGGGTTAACGAGTCCCATTTAGGGAAATTTATCAGAGTAAAAGTAATAACTGGCATTTGGCATTTTGATTGGTTAAAGGAAAAGTCCAACCTGAAACACAATAAATATGTTTATAATGAAATATTTCTGATGTGTTGGCTGTAAAAAAAAATAGAAAAGAAAAGAAAAGAAAAGAAAAGAAAAGAGCAACAGCTTCTATTCTCAGTCACCCTTTTCCAGCAACATTCATCGTCATATTACAAAAATAGTGGAGACAGCAATCTGGGTCACAGTTCCAGAATGCAATGCAGTTGTGCTGAGATTTGGCTTTGCTAATTAACGCTCTATAAGATGACAAGTGCGATGGCATTGACAGCAGTATTAACAAGAAAGTTGAAGCTTTGGAAGCTGATCCGTTTGAGCAGAATGTACAGATGAGGAGGTGAAAGAGCTGGACAGAATAAAGGAATAAGGCACTGCTGCATCACTTTCTTTAGGTAGACATGAAGCGAGGGATACTGTCAGTGAGTAGTCAAACAACATTGTGGGTAATGTATGAGATTGTTAACCAAATTCAAAACAGACCAGCATGTAGATAAGAACAGTCCTAAAAAGTCAACTCTAAAAATAAAAAAAAAAAACGACAAAGTCAATTGAGAGATTCGTTAGAAAATGGACACCATTGAAGACCACGTTAATAATAATGATTAATATGCAAGTGTTTATTTTTCCTTGATGTAAATATAAAGGACAAAATGATTTATACCTGAGTAATGCAGAACTAATGCCAATGCATACTTAAGTACAGTTGCTGCTATTAATATACCTCTGATCATTCCTATGTGCTCATGTCTGTACACATATACAGGCTTATGCTAATATTTCTGTACACATATGCATGTCTGAGACCACATTCCTTCCTTTTCCACATTTATGTGTTTGTGTTCTTTGTGGTTGTGTCCTAATTTTATTCTTAAGCTTTATTTTTTTTAGATTTGTTTTTTTTTTTTTTTTTTTTACCCATAATACTGCATTTGAGACTAATATTTAGCTTCATTTCTTATGCTATACCAAATGGCTTATTATTCTCTGTAGATCCTCGCTACATAGAGTATAATCTAATAGCATTTTAATATCTACTGTATGTGGTGCACTATATGTCCGATAGAATTCCATTTGAGATTGAGCCAAAGAAAAAGGGTGCTTCTGATAAATGCTTGTTAGAAATTGTTGGAAATTAGTAAAAACAAACAAACAAACAAAAAAACTTAAAAGTACAAGAATGTATATTATATGGTTAGTTCGTTTTTTTATATGAAGTGTATACATTTAAACTCCTTTTCCCGTGAGTGTCATTTGGCCAATACATGTTTTTGTATATGTTAAATTAGGTGACTGTATCTGAAAAATTTATTATTCAAATTATTCAAAAGATTTAATACTATTTGAATGTTCAGTGTGTGTTTACAGTGTGTGTGAGCACATATAAGGCTCTTGGGCAGCGACTAGGGAATCACCCTGATTAGAATAAGAAAGCATGGGGCAGATGTTAGAGGACAATTGAGTGGACTGTTCTCCTAGAGGCCACCCGAGCAATGAGCATCCATGTGTGTCTGACACCGAGAAATTAATGAACTCAGTCGCACTGTCAGGGCATGGGGAGGAGGCCTTAGGGGCATGACCCTGTTCCCTGATCCCCACATCATCAGCACACTTAACCCTGCAATCCCATTGACTTTATGCTTGTTCAGACGTTTTCCCTAGTGGACATTAAATTACTGTTAAGATAATATATATGTAGCATGAACAATATTTCAACTGCAAAGTACGGAAATACGTACGATCAAGCCCACACATGGAAATACGTCAGAATGATGCAGCAGAATTTTAAAATTAAAACAACAAATATGTGAAGACATAATACGAGTGTTAATATACACCATATCTACACTAATGTTCCTCACCCGACTGCAGAACAATTACATTCATCTTAGTCATCAGTAACTCTTTTCTATTAAAGTGCCACCAAGTGTAGCCTGACAATAATAACGGAGAGCCAAAATGAAACATTGGCGGTTGCAAAGCTGTCACATAGCATTATATGATCATGTGTAGAAATGAATAAATCCCTCTGACACTCAGTCACACCATGTTCCAATCTGCATTCACAGAATCCTAAGAGTAATTGAAAAAGTTGAGGAGATATGTAGTAATTTGCATCTGTGCAGAAAGATGCCTGCTTTTCTTGGCTCATCAAATACACAGATATGGATGCAGGCTACAGTTTGATTCCCGTGCATATTTTGATTATTATGTACATAATTCTGCATAACATTCAGAGCGGAAAGCTTTTAATACCCAGCGCATTGGTGCAGTTACTGAGGTTTAGATTTTGTGTGTGGTTATGATGCTGAGATACAGCACACTGGTGAATGTGTGCCTATAGAAGATTGCTCTGAAGATTGATATATATGTGTGGTGTAACACCGAACAGGATATATAGGATTGATAACTGCATGTGTGTGTGTGTGTGTGTGTGATAGTATAGAGCTATAGAGAGTCTGTAAGTGTTTCCATGTGTCTGATTAAGCTGGAGAAAAGCTCATTTCAGTGACCAGAAGAAGAAATAACATTCATCTGCTGCTGCACACATATCTATCTGTGCTCAATCTGTATTTACCGGCTGCCACTCTGGATGAGGAGAGGATCGGGGGAGAGAGAGGGAGAGAGAGAGAGAGAGAGAGAGAGAGAGAGAGAGAGAGTATGTGAGAGATTTACGAATGGGCTAACAGGTCAACAGCGGAATAGATCAAATTTTAATAAATGAATCAAAGAATTAACCACAAACTAGCAGGCAATATGTAAAACTATGTAAAAACACTACGTAAGAAAGATTTGTCCCCAGAGATCATATGGCATATTAACACCAAAAATGATGAAGCCTGAGCTGGCTTTAGTTACTGATTTACAGAATGTACATTACTGTGCAAAAGATTTAGGCACATGCAAACAAATACTGTAAAGCAGAGATGCCTTCAAAATAATGAAATTAAGGAATTAGCTGGTAAATTTTATTGAGCATCTTGCAGAACCAGACACAGTTCTTCTGGAGACTGTGACTTTCGCACTTGTGTCTTATTTTTGCAGCAAAACCCAGCAGCCTTCACAGCATTTTTTGTCTAAAAAGTGTCTCTTATGTAATAATGACATACAAACATTTTTCTTTAACATTTACTTTTGTGCTAGAAAACTAATGTTTGGGAATCTAAAAAGTTGTTTGTACTGACTTGATAATATAGAAGTCATAAAATAAAAAAATCTATAACAAAGTTTGTACAAAAAAATAAACAGGGTGCCTAAAATGTTTGCACAGTACTGTACGTTCAGATAAGTACATGATATGTAAGTATTTCAAAATGAAGGTTTGGGTGTATATTGTTCATTGTATGTTTAGAGACAACTCTTTTATTTTTATTTTTATTATTATTATTTTTTTTATTATTATTTTTTTTTACAAAGAGAGAGGTTTTGTCAACTCCTTACAAAAGGACACTGTTTTGAACATACTGCATATTTGTTAGGTTTCATCTCCTCCAGCTCTCGCTACGCTGCAAGGAGTAGCGAGTGGCATACTTCCGCATTCCACTGCGTGCATTCCAGCGCTATTCAAAAACTCTCCGATGGACGTTTTATTCATGAACTCACGTTTTGTTTACCTCTGCCATGCGTTCTCATGTTGTCATATTCACGTCATGTCTCCGCCTTCTGTGTTTCCCCATGTGCGTTTGTTTTTGCATTGCGTCATGTCTCTGCCCCGTTTCCTCATTGGTTCGCCGTGTAATGTGTAAGGATAGGTTTCAGGTGTCTTTGATTAGACATGGGATTGATATGTGTTTAAATACGCCGCTCCGTTTCCGCTTCGGGGCGGAGTATTAGTTTAGTTTAGCTTAGATGTGTTTAACCTTGCGCTTTTTTCCCTTAGCTCTTTTTCCGTGGTTTCCAGACCACCTCCTAGCCTTGCGCGTTTTTCTGGATTTCCTACCGGTTGTGGATTACTGTGTTTCTTTTTTTGGATTACTGACTCTTCGGCTAAGTACATTCTCATTTGGATTACTTTTACCTTTTTTGGATTACTGCCTCTACGGCCAAGTATAGTAGTATTTTGGATTACTGTGACCTTTCTGTTTATGGATTTATGTTTGATGGAGTTTTTTTATGTTCATTTATGTTTGAACTGTTCCTAATAAACTGACCACTTTCCCCTGCAAGTGCATCCTGCTTCCTTTACCCCATGTGTCGTAACAATATTGACTTACATTTACAGCATTTGGCAGACACCCTTATCCAGAGCAACTTACAATTATTTCAGTTATAAAACTGAGCAGTTGAGGGTTAAGGGTCTTGCTCAAGAGCCCAACAGTGGTAGCTTGGCAGTGCTGCCTTCTGATCAGAAGTCCAATGCCTTAACCAATGAGTTACCATCCATACTGGTCTTCCATCCATCCATTCATCCATCCATTTTCTGGACCGTTTATCCTACACAGGGTCACGGAGGAGCCTGGAGCCTATCCAAGGGGACTTGGTGGACAAGGCGGGAGACACCCTAGACGGGGTGTCAACCCATCACATTCACACACTACGGGCAACTTAGAGATGGCAATCAGCCTACAATGTGTATCTTTGGACTGGGGGGGAAACCGGAATACCCAGAAGAAAACCCTGAGGCATGGGGAGAACATGCAAACTGGGCGGAGGCAAACATGGCAAACGTGCTAATCACTAAGCCACCGTGCCCCCCTGCATATAGACTTCTATGTAATAAATATTGTATATTGATCTTTACTGATAACTGCTTATCCTGTCTTCTACCCTTCTACAGGCAATGTAAGGTATATAAGACAACATATGATATTCTGCTTTGTGTAGAGCTGAGCTGTATTCACAGAGAAAGACATCAGTATAGTCTGGACAATATGGAAAGCTTTCTTCATAAACCAAACTATGTAGATTGTGTATTATACAACAGAGCAATCTTATTAGAATTTCTTTTTCACTGAGCTTGAAAAGCCTCACCACAGGAAAAGGTAAATTTTAATGAATGGTTGATAGGTTAACCCCACAAAACTTAAGGTAACAGAGAGCTAGATTGTGGTGTATTTACAAAACACAGAGACAGCTGGGGACTACTTTCTCTTCCAAATTATTCAGCTGGTTATGAATAAACATATTTGGCTTTTGTTAAAGGAGTCCCCACTGTTTCATTAATAATGCATATTTGACCGCACCCCGTTACAGATTAAATAAGTGTCCCCAGGAGATATGACGTTCCTGAATAATACCTAATGGATCAAGAAGTGAATGTGCCAAGGACACACAACTTTCTCTTCTTGAAAATGACACAGAAGGTGTGTTTTGTGTGTGTGTGTGTGTGTGTGTGTGTGTGTGTGTGTGTGTGTGTGTGTGTGTGTGTGTGTGTGTGTGTGTGTGTGTGTGTGTGTGTGTGTCTGTCTGTTTTTGTGAGTATGCTTGTTCAAAGCCATTCTCTCACCTCGGAAGAGTAGCTCGCTAATTGGATTTAATTTCTGAATGTGATTTTTCAATTACAAAGAGCTTCATTAGGAAGCATTAACAAGCTGAATACGTTAGACTTTACTTCTTTTTTTTTCACTGGCAGGCTTTTAGTCATAATTACGATGATGAATTGACAAAAACGTAGTCTACTAAAAAGAAACATTGCTTAAAAAGCTGACATTGAAAATGCATTATACTTAATAAAGGACATTTTGAAAAACATTGTTTAAAAGCTGACATAGAAAACGTATCATACCTAAAGGGATTTTTTTTATCCATTCACACACATTTTTATTTGCACATATCCATTCACACATATTGCACTCCTTTTAATATTGCTCATATTTATTCATACATATTCTTCACTTTATCTGTATATACCTATTTATCTCACAGTACCATCCACTTTATTAGGATTCATGCAATTATCCAATCAGCCAATCATGTGGTGACAGTGCAGTGTATAAAATCATGCAGATACAGGTCAAGAGCTTCAGTTAATGTTCACACCAAACATTAGAATGGGGAAAAGTGTGATCTCAATGACTTTGACTGTGGCATGGTTGTGGTGCCAGAAGGGCTGCTTTGAGTATTTCAGAAACTCCTGATCTCCTGGGATTTCCACACACAATAGTCTCTAGAGTTTTACACAGAATGGTGTGAAAAACAACAACAAGCTGGTTCAAGCTGACAGGAAGTCTACAGTAATTCAAATAACCAAATAACTCCACCATGGTGAGCAGAAAAGCATCTCAAATGGCAGATGGGCTACATCAGCAGAGGACCACATCAGGTTCCACTCCTCTCTGAGGCTACAGTGGGCACAGCATTACAGAAACTATGCAGTTGAAAACTGAAAAAAAAAAAAAAGAAAAAAAAAAAGACCATATCACTATATTTACTGTACAGTATATACCATGTCATTCTATGTATCTGCTTACTATGCACTTTACTACTAATGCACTATTCGGTTAGGCATTTAAACTTAATTTTGTTGTTCTAGTACTAGATTTATCTAATCTAATCTAGTCTAGTCTAAATAAATTGTTTTTCCTGAGGAGCATCTAAAGTGATGCTAACAACATACCCCATTTATTGCTCTCTTTTAAACTGCTAATTCATTCATTCTCTAAATTAATGATCGGCAGTTCTGTCTAAAATGTCTAAGCAATTCTGACAATGTATCACTTCAAATGTAGGTATCTAAGCCAATCAGGAGCAGAAAAGCCTATGAGAAAAGCCCACTTAACCCCTGAGAGCACATTAACACAGCCATTATCACCACAGGATTAGAACAATGCCCCATTGCCCCCACAATATTAGCAATTAGAGCACTGAGAGAGGGATTAATTCAATGGAAAACAGCAAGAAGAGGTGGTAGATCACAGTATGGTGCTGCCCTATTATTTAAAAGTAATATAACAAGGTATAATCTATGTAAATTGTGCCATGATTAGACAATTAAATAAATATGAATGCATGCTATAAGTATGAACATGGTGGTAGAATGCATAACTATGCAATACACTAGGATATTGGTCTGTCATTGTGTCATTTTTATGGATATCTTATTTAGGAAGAGTGCACCCATGCACATACACAAGCACACACAGTGTTGTGAGCCCACTTAATGCCACAAAAACATGCAGATGACCCCAGGTGGATGGCTGCGGTGCACGTGACTAAAGTAATTTATTGTTACTATTCATTGTAAATTCATGAATTCATATTCTCTGTCACATTAGTCACGGAAATAAGTTGTCATGACAATCTCCACAAATTTGATTTTCTAGATCCGAGTCAATTACAGTTCTGTATACACAGAGACCACAGAGGCTTTCAGTCTCTGAGCATTAGAAGGACGATATGGGATCTCGGCCAAATACACAAAGCCAACGATGTGTACTGAGCTTTCCAAAGGGCAATATGTGGTACAGTTTGATAAAACAATTTAGAATCATGATAGCCTGTTCAACCTAAAGAAATTGAATATGTTCGGGTCTAAGGTCCAGAATGACCACAATTTTGCGAAGACGAGAAAATTCCTCTGAGGTCTTAAAAAACGTCAGCCATCCCATTTCAGCCAAACAAATGGAATTTCCTTCCAATTACCCTCGGCTGCTTTATGATGACTGGCATGCGGAAACGGGACACGGGAGAAACCGAAGATTAACCACATAATCCCCATAAGAGTGCTGTGGTCCATGTCTGTGTAAATTCACTACAATTCCCTGCATTACTTATTGGACAGTATTGATTTTCTCCACCTTCGATTAGCTCCGGCGGGAATCCAGCAGACTGAATCTTTTTCTTATGGTGCTGAAGCTACAGAAATAGATATATGTCAATGATTGAGTCTGTGTGTTGTAGATTGAGTTAAATAGACTAGTCATTACAAACTTTATGAACTAGAAAGACAGAAATAGAGAGACGGAAAGTGGAGAGACAAGTGTTAAGGGACTGGATTACAGAGACAGGAAGACAGAGAGTAAGCAGCAGAGAGCAAAGGAATAGTAGCTGGAAGACAGAAATATAGTATGAAGGCAACATGACACACGAGAGAGACAGGATAGGAAAGGAGAGACAGGAGGCAGGAAAGAAAATACAGGAGCAGAAAGACCGTAGTAGTAGTAAGACAGAAAAGAAGAGACAACAGTAGAAACACAGAAGGCAGACTAAGACACAGGAGCAGAGAAATATGATTCAGTATCACTGCACACCGCACTTTACAAAGCTGCATCAGTCACTATTATATTATGGAACTCGTTTTCTGTTGCTGCTATACTTGTGCTGCTGCATTACACAATAGGTTACAGTTTACAACCCATGTCCTGTGTATGTATTGTCCTGTTCTGTGTATTTACATATTGTCTTGCACTCATCTCACACTGCTGTGTATTTGTACTTTGTGTAGTCTTGCGTACTGGTCTGTGTTGCTCCATGGTCCTGGAGAAACGACATTTCGTTCCAGTGTATACAAGCTATATAGAGGAATGACAATAAAAACTCACTTGACTTGACTTGAGCTGAGAGGAGAGAAGACGGACAGAGAGACAACAGCGAGAGAGAAGCAAACAGAAAAACAAGAGCAGAAGCAAAAGCACAGGAGACAAGATGTGACACTTTAAAGAGCAGAAGCCTGAACAATGTCAGAATATAGCACTCAGCACCCTCTGCACACACACACACACACACACACACACACACACACACACACACACTCACAGCACCGTCCTCTACACATGCACTCTCCTGCTGCTCTGCGCTTATCCTTCAGAGCCTGTGAAGATTAACTGGCACCCGAGCAGCTTCTCTACTAGACTCATCAGTACATGATATCAAAATATTTCTTTAAAACTGCTTTATACATTATTATACCCACAATATGATCAATACTTACATTAATCTGACAACAGCACATTCATTTTTAAGGACTTTGTTCCAATACTATGAAACTCTTCACAGCCAAATATAAACACATGAATCTTTCACATGAGAATAGCTGAGATTATGTGCCGTTTCATATTCACACTTCATATTCATGCAGCCTATTTTCTCCTTTTTTTGCTAAGATATATCAATTTTTCAATTTTGTGACAACTTCATGAGATGAAACCATAAAGCCATAAAGAAAAAAAAAACATTTGAGAGTATCTGAGATTTGTGTCTTTCTTCATGTTTTGTTCTTTCTTCCTCTTTGTCTATCCCTCGCATTTCCCACATTGTTCTCTCTGATGTATTAAGATAGATAGATAGATAGATAGATAGATAGGTAGATAGATAGATAGATAGATAGATAGATAGATAGATAGATAGATAGATCTAATGCTCCTAATTCTTCATCTGTGGCTGTATTGCACACTGGGGTGTGTGTGTGTGTGTGTGTGTGTGTGTGTGTGTGTGTGTGTGTGTGTGTGTGTGTGTGTGTGTATGAGGGGGGAGCGGTCATTACATTCACAGCATGTTCAGATATATAAAAGCAAGAGCAAAGACTTTGTCTACAACACAAACACGGCATGGGACAGAATTATCCTTCACTATCAATCAGCAGAAACAGACATGGTTCTTTGAGCACAGGCCAAGTGATTGTGTGTGTGTGTGTGTGTGTGTGTGTGTGTGTGTGTGTTATTAGAGTCCTATAAGTACTATGTGATATAATAAACAACAGGGGCTCACACTATTATTCCGTATTATCAATACTCCAAGACCTCAGCGATAAGCTGCTTATCTGAGCTGCATTTCAAAAGCAAATGTGGTTATTACATGCTCTCTCTCTCTCTCTCTCTCTCTCTCTCTCTCTCTCTCTCTCTCTCTCTCTCTCTACAGAGGAGAGGAATACATCATACTACAGGAAATGACAAAAGACACAAAAGGCATTCAGCGTTCAGACCACATAGATGGAAAGAAATCATGATACACTCTCCAACTTAAATGATCTTTATATGTGTATTAAGAGGTTCATGACATTCATCATCCATCAGTACAGAGTCAGAAAAGAGTCCCTAAAGGAAAGCTCAGAACATTGTGTTCTTGCATAGGTGCTGTTTATGTGTTTGGGTCCATGTGGTATCGATTCGAACAGTCACTACAGACAGGAATCAAGCCGAACTGACCTCTTATTACCTTCACACACACACACACACACACACACACACACACACACACACACACTGCTCTGTCATTAGCCCATCTGAGGATGAGGACACAGCAGGAGCATCCCATTACACACACTGTTTAACTGCTGGCTGGCATGAGCACACACACGTGCACACACACACACACACGCGCACACAATCATAGAGATAGATTCTAAATCTTGACCTAATTTCTTGGGACACTTTGAGGTCAATTTGAAAACCATTCCTCCTTTTCGTTTTGATTTTTCACATCTGTGCTTTTTAAATAGTATTGTATGTTATTTGTGAGATTTACTTATTTATACATTCCAATTCACTTTATAGAGATAACAGAAACATTGAAAATAAACTGCACTTATCCTTTAGCTGATCTACCTATACATTTTAGTATTAAAAGTTAAAAAAAAATAAATAAATAAACAAAATAAAAAAAAGAGGAAAAAGAAGTAAATAAGGTCACATTTTTAATGTCATTTTATCATACTTAAATTAAACATGAACCATTTCAACATTATAGTTTAATTTCAACTAGAATCTTATAACTTAAAGAACTTTTATTTAACTTCTATTATAACATTATCCATAAGGTATGATATGGACAATAAAATACTCTGAGAACAATTTTCTAAATCTAAGTACTGTTATACTCATCATAACACCTATACCAGAGTGTCAGTGTACTGGCAGTAAAACTTCACACACACACAAACAAAGGCAGGTACGATAGGTTGAAAAGGGAGATCACACACTTCCCTGACAATATTCCTTACAGTTCAAAGTAATTTTATACATTTCTGTCCACCCTTTACTTCCACACATCCTAACATTCCTGACTCGGTACCCTTTCCTGATGAAAGACAGCATGCGTGTACCATGTTTGTACTGACCGTTGAAGCCGGTGAAGTTGGCCCAGTCAAGCAGCGAGCTATTGAAGGTGGGGATGGAGAGATTGTAGAGGAGGTCTGTGCCATTGGAGTCGCGCAGTGTGTCGGTAAACAGGTTCATCTGGAGCAGTGTTTTGATCAGGTAGCGCAGCATCTCGGCTCCCACCGCAGAAGGACGCGCTGTCCCTCTATCCCAATCTTCCTCTCTGATGTCTTGGTCAGTTGCTCAGTTTTGTGTGAAACTTTCTTGATAGTGGTTGTTCTTCTTAAAACAGATTTCAAACAGGTTTCTCTTCTCTTCCTCAGGATGATTAAAGAAATATTCTGGATGAAAATGAGAATAAAAGTCCGATGAAGAAAGATAAAGGGTAGATTTAAAAAAAAAAAAGAAAAAAGAAAAAAGTTTTGCTGTCTGATCTCAAATGAATGCCTTTCTCTGGGGGGGTGCAGTCCCTCTTTCACTTTTCTATTCTTCTACTCTGGTGGAACGTGCCAGCCTCTTCCTCCTCCTGGTGGTTCCTTTTGTTCTGGAGTCACATAACTCCACACACGTTTGTCCTCCTGCACAATAACACCTCGCCGGTGTGAAAGAATCCTGCTATCTGATGACCCTTCTGAATCACTGCTCTTTTTCCCCACCCCTCCTTCTCTCTCTCTCTCTCTCTCTCTCTCATCCCTCCCTCCCTCCCTGTTTCTCTCTCTCCAGTCCTCTGGCTTCCTCTGATTGAGTCCCTTGGGGGGGGGGGGGGGAGTAAAGAGAGAGAGCAGGTGCATCTGGCAATAAATGTTTAATTATTTGATTAATAATCATCCCTAGAGGTGTAAAGAAACAGGAGAATACACTGTCACTGTCCTACACCAGCTTAAAAAATAGATATACATGTGTATGTGTGTGTGTGTAAGTATTCACAATGGCAGATTGATAATCAGACACACACACACACACACACACACACACACACACACACACACACACACACACAAACAAACATGAGACAGCATCTACTCCACCCTCTCTGAATGATGTGTTAATTACTTCCACGTTATGTAATTTTTTTTTTTCATTTCAGAGAAACTGATTCTAGCGTCAAAAACATCTCTACACTGTATACTATCTAATTTATCAAGAAGCACAATATCGGTTAATATTTTTTAAAGTTCAAAATCGCTTTGACAAGATGAAACTTTAATGAACATGTGGTCTCTTTTGTGAAGGGTTCATAAAGCTGTGTTAGGCTTTCTTTCGTCTGCCACATTTGTCAGCATCAGCATTTTTTTTTCTTCGTATCTAAAGTCATTTGTCTTAGAATAAGCATCCCTACCCCCAGAGCAAATACAATCAAAACAACAAATCTCCTTCAAACATCACACACTAGAAATGAAATTATTTTTCTCCACGTCTCACTATATACCGGTATGTGTGAGGTATAATTCCTTTATCAGAAAGTCCAGGCATCACAGCAGGAGAGCTTAGCAATCTATTCATCTGTATGTATGTGAATGTGTGTGCGTTTGTGTGTGTATGTGTGTGTGTGTGTGTGTGTGTGTGTGTGAGTTCAGGTTTGTGGGGTGGTCGTGCTGGTCCCATGTGCTGTGTGTATGCTGGTTGACAGTCTCAGTGTGATTCTCATTAGTGCGGCCCTTCCCCTGCACATTTGGGGACAAAGAGATGCGTTACAGCTACAAAGTTGGCGTGACGACCCCCGGCGAGCGTTCCTGCTCTTGGAGAGGAAGTTTCTGAAAGCGTGCCCTCCTCCATGGCTGATGTTTTGTATTCATGAGTCAACCATGCCAGCACTAGCCTTCTGTGTAACTATGTAGAGCTTCACACAAAAAAAAATTAATGTACTTTTATTAGTGTTTTTAACTGGAAATGTTACCGTGAACTGACAGAGGATATCAACATAATTGCATATAACATAGATAATGTACACCGAATGTAGATATTAAAACTCAGGAGAATATCCGATCATTTAGTGTAAAGATATATGGCATCACTTCCTCACGAGCTGTTACTGACACAGTAAACATTTGATAATTATAACATTAAAAGCAAACAAGGTATGAGAGGGAAATATCAGGCTGTTGAGATATCAGGACAATAGACAGTCTGTACAAGATTTTGTGGAATTTTTTTTGTGATTGCTGCGGCCAAAAATGCTAGATTTTGCTGCGGTTTAAAAAAAAATTGTGCTGCAATTTGCAGTTTTTTTGTGTTTTTCTTGCAGAAAACTACGGCGAAGTTGCAAAAATGTTTTGCATGGTCTTTCGCAGGGATGTTTGTTGGTAAATGAGACCTTTTAGCTGTACTCATGTTTGATGCACATGAATTGAAGGGGGCTTTGGCTGAATGCGTGTTGTGATGACGTCACATGAAGTGTCTTGAATCTGTGGTAACTCCCCCAAATATTGTGGAGTTTCCTTGATTTTGCAGTTTCTGCAATTGCGAAATCATAAAATCTTGGAGGGACTGAATAGAGGTGCTTCAATAAAATCAAAGACATAAGCTCACCTATTTTTGAACACATTGAATAGATTGCATTTGCATTGCAGTGAGTCAATACTACAGGATGTCCCAAAAGACTCCATACATAGGGGAAATTGACACTTTTTTAGCAAAATGTCTTCCAAAAATGTTCATACTTTGTTTATATTATATACATTTTTCCAAAAAGCCTTTAAGAACGCCTTTGACAAAAGAAGAATGTATTGAAATCATTCTCACGGCTGGATCAGGAAGCTGTCGCAAGGTTGCGAGGGACTTTAACAGGAAGCATGGCGAGCACATCACACGACACTGTTGCCAAACTTATTAACAAATTCAAAATGACTGGAAGTTTTGCAGACCAACCGAGAAGTGACGTCCATGAACATCCACTGATGAAGGCACAACCGACGTGGTCTGGGCACACATAGTCCCCTATGTATGGAGACGTTTGGGACACCATGTAGTTTATTTGTGATCAGGTACATAACCACTATAGAAAGAAGCTCACACTATCAATCCTGTAAGTGTCTGCAAAGAATATCAGCGATAAAACCACCTTCAAAACCACCTTCACTATGAGACACAAAGGACTCTGCAATGACACATTGTGGTTGATATTTATATTGAAATGTAAAGCTTCGAAAGATAGAATCAGCCACTGTGTACTTGGCGTAATTTTTAATAGCAAACAATAACAATCTCTCTGAGGTTTGGAGCAGTAATAATAAAACCAGGCAACAATAAAAAGTCACTGGCTGGCAGAATATTATGATCTTGTTACAGTAATGTGGTCCCTGTTGGAATGGGAAATTGTTCTCCAGTGGCACATAAGTCCCTGATACAGCACTATAATTCTGCAGGAAGAAAGCTTTTGATTCAATAATTACAAATTATAATTTGTATTCCCTTTCCTATTCTGAATTGAATGAAGACCAGCATCAACACCACCCAAGTTGCTGATACGGTGTTAGGTATCACGTACCTAACACACGTACTTAAGAGAAAATGCTATTATGCTGCTACAAGACACTACTTCTACTACTGATCTTGCTGCTGCACTTTCTTTTTCTTTACACAACTTGCATGATAGTGTACAGTTTATATATCATTGTTTGCACTGGTTTCTTTCATACAATACTGTTCTGGGATCCTGTCCACTTAGCACACATTGTCCTTTGTATTTGCAGATACTGTGTTATGTGTCGCACCATGGTCCTGAAGAAACGACATTTCATTCCAGTGTATACAAGCTATATGGAGGAATGACAGTAAAACCTACTTGACATGAATAAGCACCATGAGACATACTTACTGAGCTTGGCTGATACAATAAGACAAACCACACACAGAGGTAATGTAAATTATGTGCAAAGCGGTGTCCTGTTTTACTTTTTACTTTATCTCAGCAACCGTCAGGAAAAGTCTCCAGTGTTTTCTCGTTATTAGTCAGAGAGTACTATCCAAATCGAACTTTCATCACTGCGCTTCTCCACTTTGTCCCCTGAAACCACAATAATTAGTCCGACTCAATTAAATGACAAAGAGAGAAAGCATCAACTCACTGACCAAACTTTGCTAGAAAGTAATTGGTGAAAGGTCTTTGTTTATTTTAAAAGTGTTGGACTTAAGTGTCTCCATAATGGAGCCACCAGAGATAGTAATTCGGGGTTTGTTGTGAGAGATTGATTGCACTGAACTTTGCTCTGAGCTGTGATTCTCTGTCTCTGACAGTGGCAGTGAAACACTCTATACAGTATGTAACCTCTTATGTGGTCGGTTTTAAAGCTTTTCCACATACACACTGATTTAGGAGAGGAACAGAGGTGGGTAGAGTAGCCAAACATTTTACTCAAGTACAAGTAAAACTACTTATAAAAAGAATTACTCAAGTAACAGTAAAGTAATAATGATAATAATTACTTGAGTAAGAGTAATAAAGTATCCAATGAGAAGACTACTCAAGTAGCAAGTTACTAGTTACTTCGGAAATTATTCAAATGAAGGGAAAATCCTGAGGCGTTTTCACACCTGGCTTGTTTGGAGCATTTGTTTCTGAACCTGGTGTGTTTTCTCCCTTGGTTCGGTTCGTTTAGACATATATGAACACGCAATCGCGCTCGGATGCAATAGAAGGCCTCTGTTATTTATATGTGAAAAGGTCACTGCATTAAGTTTCAATTTATTACCAATCTAAACTATACATGGATAAAACAGACATTCGTGATGAAACACCATCTCAGTATGTCAAAATTATATTGAAGCGATTCCTAACCATTTCACCACTGAGTGGATGATCATGAGAGAACGCGCGCGCACATAGCTTACTGTTACTATAGTAAAAGACGTAACTTCCATGAGCGAGATGTATATGGTCTAATTTACATTTTTTATTTGTTCAAATTCAGAGTTGTATGCTATTTTAATTAACAGTATTTTATCAGCTTGCTTCATTCACACTCAAGACTTAAAGTGACGTCAAGACAATAGGTAAACTTCATATTAATAATTTCGCCGTAAACATTTCATTTTGATAAACTATGCAGGAAAGATATGCTTGAGATACAACTATATTTAGATTATGACATTTATTTTCCAAGAAAAAGTGTCTTTCGAACATTTACGGTATCTCCATTGCATTGGGCTCATTGACTGCATGACTGCATGGTATTTCCTGCATTTAGCCTAATGTGTCCGCTCATGCATTGACAATAGTATGACCCATTTTAGGGGTGGTCAAATTTATATTGACATTTTCTTTTCAGATAGACTGATCAATGTGAACTATTTTTCACTATTAAAATTTAGTAATATGTGAAAATATTAAGACCCCCCCTACTACATCTTGTTTTGAGGTCCTTCATGGGGGATTATTATTTAGGGGGGGTCAGACCCCCTCAACCCCCCCCCCCGTAATTTGCACCCTGACAGTAACAGAGGAATGCCACCGAATGTAGCGAAGTAAAGGTAAATTTCTGTGATTAAAAATTAACTTGAGTAAGAGTATAAGTATGGCCAGTTAAACCTATTCTTAAAAGTTTTTTTTTTTTCAAAAAGTCACTCAAGTAAATGCAACTAAGTAAATGTAGCGCTTTACTACCCACCTCTGGAGAGGAACGATAGGTGGCAATATTGACATGTTAGCACACACACAGGAAGCCAACATAAACACATGCACACTCACATGCCATTTTTGACATGGTGCCATATGTAGAGATTGCTGTGTTGTGTGTGTGTTAATAGAGAGTGTGACTCTCAAAAGACCTGCAGCTGAGATGGGACTGATCAGTGCCAGCATAGCAAGCTGTGCAAGGGCCTTCTGCCACAGCCATGGCACTGTGCTGCGATGCTGCTTCCCCAAGTGTCCCCATGGAGTCTGGAAGTGTGTCATAAATACAGTGTCTGCATTTGTGTCTGTTCATGGACAGCAGCTTGTAGTTGAAAGACAGGCTGGTGGTCTCAGGGTGCCAGAGTGCAGGTGTGTATACGTCTGCTTGTGTGTATGTGTGTGTATGTGTATGTGTGTGTGTGTGTGTGTGTGTGTGTGTGTTTTCACGCCAGCAGGCTATGCAGGTGCAGAGTCGCGCTCCCACAGCTGGATCTGGAGTTTCCAGTAGGGTAAAGCTCTTCCTGTAATTGGGCTTCTTTTGGCACTGCCACAAACCAAATTTGACCTTTGCTTCTTAAGCATTTGGTCTCCTTTGTCATTAGGCTGCACTGCCCATATGCCAAGTTGCATAATTTACGGCTTGATCAGATCCCCATACAGACACCAAAGGAGAGTCCCAGAGCAAAATGTTTACTTCTGAGACAGGAAGTTGCACTGCTTCAATCATTGAAATCCTGCCAATCTGGGAGACAAAGTAAACTTCACATTACCACTTTCCAATTATGCCCTAATGCTGATATGTCTATGCTCTAATTCCCTCTTTTGTGAACAGGAAATTGGGGAGGCAGGCTGAGGTGACAGGGGCAATATGTAGGGGTACCAAGGGACAAACCAGCCTCTAGAGACTAGAGATACACTTGAGGCCAAGGGCTAAGAAGTCAAACAAACCCCCAGCTTTAGTCAACTTTCCATAAAGCCAGAGCAAACACGGTGTAATCGCACAACAAAGCCACAATTAGCCGCAACCCCATGCATATTAACTCTATACACATGCCTCCATCATTCCTTCCCTTCAGATATTTGCATTTTCATGCATTTTTGACCTTGAGATTCATTTTTTAAGTAAAGACCTAATCTGCAAAAATTTGCAAAACAATCATTTAAATATGCATAGAGCATGACTAAAACAGGGTGATGAATTTTAAAAACGCACACACGGTGTGTGTTACATATACATATACATATACACATACGCTGGGACTTTACTCATCTCAGTGAGCTTTGAGTGACTACCCTTGAGTCTCATAGCACATTGCTTTGGCAATGTGCTATAAGATGCACTTTCCGTCAGTCATAGTGTCTGGACCTGACTAGAGCACCGTTCATCTCAATCAGCAACACAAAGAGATATTGGGGTGATGGAAGAGTGCTCTGTATTGATTGTTACAGAGAGATGAATTATTTGCTGGCGCTGCCATTTGAGAATGGGAGAAGAAGAGTTGCAGCTCTCAGCTTTGCTCAGGGAAACATGACATTCAGCAACTTGCAGAAACACATAGACATGGTCTGCAGGTCATTTAACCTTGTGGAAAATCAATGTGAGACTGACCAAGTCCCTCAGAAAAGAATATTAGCTCATTCCCAGACTGACCTGACACCAGTGTAGGTTTTAGTATTGAATGACACTACTTACAAAGCTATTTTCTCTATATTCAACAATGCATTGAATGTTTTTCAGTTCTTTACGTCTTCGACTCTATCTATTATTTTTCAAATATTGACAGCACATCATACAGACCCTTGACAGTTATGAGATTCTGGGAAATAACATCAAGATGGTGTGCACATCTGACAATCATATTTCAGAACTGAAATGTGAACAATACATGAATAAATCTCATTACGACTAAATTATGATTGCTGCTAGTATTGGACAGCATCAATAAACAAAGTCAGAGAAGAAGATGCTATAATATTGCCTTTACAGAGACTCACAGTAATCAAACAAAGGCACCAGCATCACAGGACAGAATGTTTATCTGCAAATACAAAGACATCAAACCGCCCACAGAGTCTGTTAAGACAGCATAGACAAATCAGATACAGGCACCATGCATCACCAGCCAGGCTTGGCCAGGGCTGTCCCATGGCAGCTGAGCCCCTCCTCAGGGCTGATGACTCGGCTGAGTAACAGGTAGCATCCCCAGGTGCTAGAGCCTCATTGGGGGTCGCTAACCCATTGCGCTTGGCACTAGCAAAGCTGCGCTTAATTAGTCGAAAGCGAGCCCCTATTGGTCTGTAATGGGCCAGTTTGTGAAGCCGAATGGGGTAACTAGAGAGAAGGAGGGAGGGAGTGGGGTGGTTCGCTCATCTCTATTCTGCATTATGGATTTCCCCATCTGGCTATGTGACGGATGCTCGCCCAAGAGTCAACTTAAACAAAGATGGCGAGAGAAGGGGGGCGTTTCCGAGATCATACGCTGAATTACGGCAGCAGTCACTCAGTCATTGTGTGGCTGATAGGCTGGGCATTCACAGCTGGGGCAACCCAAATTGTTCTTTTATTCTCTTTTATACTCCTTTTATTGAAGCCAGAGGGGTAGGACAATGATTAACAGACTGCACAATGAGCTGGCCTCATTGTCTGCCTTTCCTTCTCAATTTATTTTGCTCATTTTTTGAGCGGCTCCCCCATGCCAGTGCCTAATGGAGACTCGCTTGGTTAACCGTGTCCACAGAGATCAGGCTCTGGAAAATTAGAAGGCTCAGACGATGAAGAGCCCTCCAGTGATATTAACAAATTATATGTGTGTTTTAACCCATATGGTTTTCATTCAGTGTGGCGAGAAGTTTCATTAAACAGTAATAAAGAAAACGGAATTGCTAACATTATCAGATATATCCTCATAGTAACTTTTGTTTTGAAAAAAAAAAAAGACATTGAAATTTTAGATCAATAAGTAAAATAGGAAATTAAATATAGCACTGCGTGCTACACACACACAGGTTAAAAAGTGTACATAAAATTTTGCAAAATAAAAATAAAATTATTTAAATACATTTCAGTCACTTTTTCTATAATGTAAACTAATGTAATAGTAGTTCTACATGCGGCAGTAGCATGTAAATAAAAAGCATATGGTCTTGTCTGTTCTCTATTCAGTATTTCCTGTTTTCCTGTGATGGCCATTTCACTGCCCTTCTGATGCCTCTTTAGAGGAAGAGAGAAGAGAGCCAGCTTAACAACAGGTCCCACCCACCCCCGATATTTGCCCCTTAATACCTCATTCTAAGGGCTAGGTGGTCATTAGAGAAGAAGCAAGAGGCTCCTTTATTAGTTAAATAAATGAAGGAGAAGGCGGATTGTGCTCCATGTCCTGCTGAGTTTCCTCAGGGTAAGACCTGGAAGCTGCCATCACCTCTCTTTCAGATCTCTCCCACAAAAATCATTAAGATGCTGGGCTGGAGAACAGAGCTAATGGTGCTCAGAGGAAACGGTAGCATCGTAACTTTGTTGTTGTTTTTTTTCCTCACTCAGTTCAGCTCCCAAATTTCATAAACTGACTGGCTTATTGATATCTGAATTCCAGGCAGACATACACACTACCAGCAAATGTTTCGCAGTAGTTTTCCTATATACATTGAGGGGAAATCGTATTCAGACACTTGAACAAACCAAAAATAAGTATAGTATTTATAAGCATAAACAGGGGGTACGGTGGCTTAGTGGTTAGCACATTTACCTCACACCTCCAGGTTTGGGAGGTCGAATCCCATTTCTGCCCTGTGTGCCTGGAGTTTGCATGTTCTCCCTGTGCTTCAGGGATTTCCTCCAGGTACTCTGGTTTTTGGACCCCAGTCCAAAGACATACATTGTAGCCTGATTGGCATCTCTAAATTGTCTGTAGTATGTGAATGTGTGTGCAACTGTGCCCTGCGATGGTTTGGCACCCCATCCAGGGTGTCCCCCACCTTCAATTCAATTCAATTCAATTCAATTCAGTTTTATTTGTATAGTGCCTTTAACAATGGTCATTGTCCCAAAGCAGCTTTACAGAAATATATAAGCTCAGGATATAGATATAAATGTACGAATTTATCCCCAATGAGCAAGCCAGAGGTGATGGTGGCAATGAAAAACTCCCTGAGATGATATGAGGAAGAAACCTTGACAGGAACCAGACTCAAAAGGGAACCCATCCTCATCTGGGTAACACCGGATAGTGCGATTATAAATAAATAAATTCCTTCTATAAATGTACCAATACTACATGGTCAAATAGCAGTTGTGTAACCAGGAAAATTCATTACAGTTTTTCCATGAAGACTGTTTTGTTGAACTTCTCCACTGTTCACTGATGGAGACTTGAGTACAAAACTGTTCGTGGCAATTGTAGTCGTAGCAATCATAGCATAACTGTTGATATGAATTGAGGTCCAAAGCCATCTTAATGGTTTGGTACCTTGTGCCCTGAGTTCCCTGGGATAGGCTCCAGGCTCCCCGATGGCCCTGTGTACTGTGGGATAAACAGTATGGGAAATGGATGGATTGATAAGCATAAACAAATATATTTTGTTGAAAAATGAAAACAGGTGTCATTACAAGAGACATTGCCATTGGTTGGGAAGATAGAGGTAAATGTGAAGGAGCTTCCTAAAGCTCTCCAGGGACAACATTACTAAACAAAACTCAAATGGAAAATGTTACAGATAGAAAAGTGCTTAAACATCCATGTCAGGCAGGTTGACCTGAAACCAGCAGGAACAGCATTTACACAAAGAATAATATAAGCAATGAGCTGCACCGCAATCATCTCCATTCCTACACTTCACGCAAAACTCTTCTGCTATTAAAGAAGCACAGACATGTGCATCTAAAAGCATTTAAATAAATCAGAACTCTTTTGGACCAGATGAAACAGAAATAGAACTCTTTGGCCTCAATTCTGCTCATCATTTTTGGAAAAAGAAGGGTTGTGCGTATGATCTCAAGAACACCATACCGGCAGTGTAATACTGTATGGAGGTGAGAGCATGAGGAGTTGGAGCTGTTTCTCTGTAAATGTTACTGGGGCATTACATGACATCAAAGGAAACATATGGAGTGATGTACTGGGACATGTTAGTGGAGAAGTTAATCTCTTCAGTGAAGAAACTGAATCTGGGGAGAAGGTGGATGTTTTACCAAGACAACGACAACAAAAATACAGTCAAAATAACTCAAGACTGGTTTCTAAAAAAAAAAAGAAGAAGAAGAAGAAGGCAAATGTGCTTGCATGGCCTAACCAATCTCCTCACTTTACACTCACTGTCCACTTTATTAGGAACACATGTACACCTGCAAATTCATGCATTCATTTAATCGACCATCATCATGTGGCAGCAGCGCAATGCAAAAAAAAAAATCATGCCAATAGAAGCCAAGAGCTTCGGTTAATGTTCACATCAAACATCAGAATGAAGAAAACATGTGATCTCTGTGACTTTGATCATGGCATGGATGTTGGTACCAGAAGGGTAGGTGTGAGTATTTCAGATCTCCTGGGATTTTCTCACACAATAGTCTAGAGAGTCTATACAGAATGATTTAGAAATTGTGAGTTCATCAGCAGAACTCTCGTGAACTTGAGGAATTGAAAATGATTTGCCAAGAGGAATGGGGCAAAATCAAACTGTGATACTGCAAAAAGCTAATTACAAATGATGTCTCAAAACTGTAATTGCAAAATGTTGGTAATTGTTGGTGTTCAAATACTTTCTTCCTTATTAATTTATTTTTTTCCAAACATCTTAGTTTATGCATATCTTAGTTTTTGCTTATGAATACACACTTTTGAATACACACTTTTGTTCATATTTATAAATAAAAAGTCAAAAGACACTGTGTGTAAATTTGAGGCTCAGTGGTTAAGATGCTAGATTCTGATCAGAAGATTGTGAGTTCAAATGCCAGAAGTGCCAAACTGCCACTGCTGGGTCCTCGAGCAAGGCCCTTAACCCTCAGCTGTTCAGTTGTATAAATGAGATAAATGTAATCGCTCTGGATAAGAGCGTCTGCCAAATGCCATAAATGTAAATGTATTAAATAGCAAAGTGTCCAAATAGTCATTTCCCCTTATTACATACAGGTGCATCTCAATAAATTAGAATGTCGTGGAAAAGTTCATTTATTTCTGTAATTCAACTCAAATTGTGAAACTCGTGTATTAAATAAATTCAATGCACACAGACTGAAGTAGTTTAAGTCTTTGGTTATTTTAATTGTGATGATTTTGGTTCACATTTAACAAAAACCCACCAATTCACTATCTCAACAAATTAGAATATGGTGAGATGCCAATCAGCTAATCAACTCAAAACACCTGCAAAGGTTTCCTGAGCCTTCAAAATGGTCTCTCAGTTTGGTTCACTAGGTAAGCCACAAACATTCATTGCCAAAGAAGCTGGCTGTTCACAGAGTGCTGTATCCAAGCATGTTAACAGAAAGTTGAGTGGAAGGAAAAAGTGTGAAAGAAAAAGATGCACAACCAACCGAGAGAACCGCAGCCTTATGAGGATTGTCAAGCAAAATCGATTCAAGAATTTGAGTGAACTTCACAAGGAATGGACTGAGGCTGGGGTCAAGGCATCAAGAGCCACCACACACAGACGTGTCAAGGAATTTGGCTACAGTTGTCGTATTCCTCTTGTTAAGCCACTCCTGAACCACAGACAATGTCAGAGGCGTCTTACCTGGGCTAAGGAGAAGAAGAACTGGACTGTTGCCCAGTGGTCCAAAGTCCTCTTTTCAGATGGGAGCAAGTTTTGTATTTCATTTGGAAACCAAGGTCCTAGAGTCTGGAGGAAGGGTGGAGAAGCTCATATCCCAAGTTGCTTGAAGTCCAGTTTTAAGTTTCCACAGTCTGTGATGATTTGGGGTGCAATGTCATCTGCTGGTGTTGGTCCATTGTGTTTTTTGAAAACCAAAGTCACTGCATCCATTTACCAAGAAATTTTGGAGCACCTCATGCTTCTTTCTGCTGACCAGCTTTTTGAAGATGCTGATTTCATTTTCCAGCAGGATTTGGCACCTGCCCACACTGCCAAAAGCACCAAAAGTTAAATGACCATGGTGTTGGTGTGCTTGACTGGCCAGCAAACTCACCACACCTGAACCCCATAGAGAATCTATGGGGTATTGTCAAGAGGAAAATGAGAAACAAGAGACCAAAAAATGCAGATGAGCTGAAGGCCACTGTCAAAGAAACCTGGGCTTCCATACCACCTCAGCAGTGCCACAAACTGATCATCTCCATGCCACGCCGAATTGAGGCAGTAATTAAAGCAAAAGGAGCCCCTACCAAGTATTGAGTACATGTACAGTAAATGAACATACTTTCCAGAAGGCCAACAATTCACTAAAAATGTTTTTTTATTGGTCTTATGAAGTATTCTAATTTGTTGAGATAGTGAATTGGTGGGTTTTTGTTAAATGTGAGCCAAAATCATCACAATTAAAAGAACCAAAGACTTAAACTACTTCAGTCTGTGGCATTGAATTTATTTAATACACGAGTTTCACAATTTGAGTTGAATTGCTGAAATAAATGAACTTTTCCACGACATTCTAATTTATTGAGATGCACCTGTACTTTATATGTATCTTTGCCAATTTTTGCTGTTTTCACAAAAATAATATATTGTTCAATTGTTCAATTGCATGGACCTACTGTAAGTGACTAGCTGAGAGAACCAGAGTTAATTCCTTACAAATGATGTTTACCCAAGTGTTCATCTAGCACTGGTCATTTTGCTGTGAACCAAACTATGCAGGACGGGAGTCCTGTGCTATTCAATACAAATACAGAAGCCAAGGCCAAGGTTAAAATTTGAAATTTAAATATAATCAATTTCTTTTATTTATAAGCAGAGCTTGGCAGTGGCTGGAGGCTTCCCGGTCATAGACACATCCATGCCCAAAATCAGCAGAGAACTAGATCCATAAAGGGTCCATAAAACTAATACTCACAGGAACCACATGAAAATACAAGGGATAAGGAAACACAAATCACTGTTAAACAGGCAGATGATAATAAATGGCACAACTCTATCACGACTGACCCTGTGCTCTGACCCCAGCTTCCTAACGAGCTGGGATATGCGAAGAAAAGTATTTCACTGTGCTGTAATGTATATGTGACAAATAAGCACTGCTTCTTTTTCTTAAAAGCAAGAGCAGGGCTTACAAACTGGGATAGTCAGTGTAACGTCCACTACTAACAAATGCCTCCCAACCCACAACCCCCCCCCCACCCTTTTTTTTTTTTCTGACAAGCTGATTATTGTGTAAGTAGATGGCCAGAGTGTGCCTGGCTCCCCTGAGAGCTCCCTCTTTTTCCAAATACAAAGCCAACTCACCCTCACTTCCAAATATAATGAGTAGGGCTTGTAATTAAGCTTGAAACTTTTCATTTGCCTAATTATCACATTCTCGTCCTCATTTAATGCTCTATTGAAAGTGATGGAATCTGAAGTTGTTTTTAAATAATCATTTGCTTAAGAGTACTTTATATATATATATACATACACAACAAATTGTTAAAAATAGAGGGAAAAGCAAACAACGGGACTAAAATGTATGTATATATATATATATATATATATATATATATATATATATATATATATATATATATATATATATATATATATACACATTTTAGTCACGTTGTTTGTTTTTCCCTCTATTTTTAACAATTTGTTGTGACTTGGTAATTGGAGGAGTAGACTGGTTCAGCTTTTACATCAATTTTATCTCTGATGTAATCCTTTATTAAAGTGCAGCACTTGGTTGTATGAAATAGGTACTGTATGTATATCCCACTGCAGCTAATAATCAACAGGAGAAAATAAATTTGAAATGCCCTTGAAATGAAGAGGGCATATGCAATATAATTTCAAAAAGGATGTGACAACAAACTTGCACAGGCTACCAAATAAGGAATTGAAAATTCAATTTAAAAAAAAAAAAGTGCCAGTGGTGTTTCCACCTTGGAAACTGCTTTTGCATACAAATAGTTACACATACATTAGTATAATACAGGAATGAATTCCATGAAGAAATTATTTTATCCTGTGGAGGTGTCACATTTCTTATGTCATTTTGCATGACCATGTCTATTGTGGAAGTGAGTGATTGTTATTCATATACAGCATGAGGCCTTTAATTATCCTTCTTGTCCTGTGGGACATATCACTGAGGAGGAATCTGCTGCCTCTTTATTAGTGCATTAATATGGGTGGGGGGCGCATGCCACTGGCCACCATACCTTTGTCCTGCTTTAAGGGGCTTGTGGGGCGTTGGCTGGTTGAATATGCATGGGCTGGTGTGGCCCGGTCCCCAAGAACCTTGCGCCATGACAGCTTGATGGACGAGCAGGCCTGGCATTATCTGGGGGGAGATTTTTGGGAACAAAGAGAAGCTTCCTCCGTACCCCAAACCTTAACTGAGCTAATAAAGGTCCCATGCTAATGAGAGACATACCAGCACTGGGGAGGGAGTTCCACAACCTAAAGAAGGAATCCTCTGACCCTCCAAAAGACCTGCAGAAACAAGGTGAATATTACATTAACTGTGGTTAATCGGCTGAGAACAAGATTTGAGAAGGAATTTGTGTCACGAGGAAGTGTGCAGCAGGGCAAGAGGTTAAGTATTCCAGGTTACAGTGTAACTCACTGGAGTGCGCTAAAAGTTAACAATCTTCTTATGCAGACAGAGATGATGTCAAAGGCAAATCATAGAGGACTACATTACATGAGTTGAATAGACATCAATGCTATATCAGTGCAGTTCTTTTTTTTTAATCCTGTTATTGATGCCTCTCTTACACACCCACACACACTCACACCTTTACTCCAACACCCCACTCAGACCCACACAAAAGAGGAAGACAGATAAGGAGTATTCTGGTCTAATGGTTTATCCCTTCAAAATCAATCCTAGATGATGTACTTGAATTCAAAAACTCAAGTCATCTTCATCAAAACAGAGCTTTGGTCAGTCACCAGTCTCTTAAATATCATCATCCATGATAGACACTACACCATCAGCTCTACTGCAAAACTGCGACAAAAACATATTAACATTTACTTATGCGTCAGCACAAGGCAGAACATCTGATTGATGCGATCTGATCTTTTCAAAGTCTGAATAGAAGGATTAGGGGTTCAGTGAATAGATAGAGTAACAGAAGAGCAGCCTGACCTTTAGTTGAATAGGAAACAGTCCTTCAGGTTCTGAGAGGGTTTAGTACACCACTCTACAGCCAGGAAGCCTTACAATGTAATTACAATGTAATTACACTCAAGATTACTGTGGCTTTTAATTCATGTCGCAAAACTATCACTGGCAAATAAGAACTTGGAAAGGTTTACTGTGGAAGATAAGATAAGAGAAAAGAAGAGTAGAGAAGAGAAGAGATGAGATGAGAAGAGAAGAGATAGGTGGTATTGCATAGTGCTAAGCATGAACTAAAGGAGAGGAGAGAGGTAAAGCCCTGCTGCGCTCCGAAGCCCCTCTGTTCCGAACACCTTTTAATTAGGCTCACAGCAGGGATGCCTCCTCCACACACGCGCCTCAGTGCCGCTCCCTCACTTTTGTCATCTCTTTCACTTTCTCTAACAGTCTATTAACCACTCATCTATTCTTCCCAATGAGCAAGGCTACATGAGTTATAACCAGGTGACCTGGCAGGGTCAAACCATAACCGTAAGAAATGACTCAGAGGTCCATTTCTGGCCTGGAAACAGTGCAGTGTATAGTAAACATGTTAAACATGCACTACAAACCTGTCCCAATTTCATCTCAGTACATTTGTAAATTTATATTGAAAGTTTTAAAAGTGAAAGAACTAAATCCACTTTTCCTCTAAGACTTTAGTGACACTTTTGGAGTTGCTATGAACTGGGAAGGAGAATCTAGAAGACTTTAAAGAAAACTTTAAACCATCCCAGTAAAATGAGGCACTTTGTTATAAGGTTATCTGTCAGTCTGATTTTAACAGGACTCCTAGCTAGAAGGAGCTGCTGGCCATCTGCCCACTCCCTAGCGCACTGACATTTGGCTGGAAACCTTTAACCCTGCAGGAAAATGTCATGCTACAGGACCTCTGCCCAGGACAAAAACCCCTGAACTCCACACAATTTAAAGCTGACAAGCAGATCCGCCTGCAAATGAACATGATTCATTAGTGAGATGTTTTAATAAGAAAATTTTCCCATATGGTCAAGTTAAAAATGACATTTCTTTTAACTTCTTGTCTCTTTCTACATCTGACACAACCTAAACTGACAACATTAAGCTACAGCTCATCTGGGAGCCTAACATCATAAGCTTTACTGCCTCGTCGCCACCACACCAAGTAGTTTCTAAAACTTCAGACCCAACTTTTATCTCATTATTAGCAGAGTGTGACATGTATCTTGAATCAGTCCCAATGGACTCTAGGCAGGCCCTTATAAGAGCACACAGATGCAAACTCACCATGAAGCAGCTCCAGCCTTTATTGCGGTTATCAATCAGCAGCACACAAAGTGAGGCGACAGCAAGTGGACCAATTTCCACACACCGAACCCACTCATTACGAGGCAGTTGAAAGGTGTCAGCTGAATAAATCATCATGCTGAGATTTAGAGAGCCGGGAAGTGAAAGAGCATGCTGTGACGTGCTTATACATTTCTTTCGCATATAAAGATCAAAGCTAATCTTATTTTAGGATAGTTAAGAGGTGAACAATATTATTCAACACAATATCTGCTATTTGAAACAGATAGTTAGTAACACTTTCCACTTATGTAGGTGTGGTATATAGAAATAATTATCTTATGTGAGGAGCCATACGAGTGATCCCATACTGTGTTCTATTTGTTCTATTTGCTTATATATATATATATATATATATATATATATATATATATATATATATATATATATATATATATATATAGTCCTTTGCAAAAGTCTTAGGCACATGCAATAAATGCTGTAGAGCAAAGACGTCATCAAAGTAATACAATTTGTGATCCCATACTGTGTTCTATTTGTTCTATTTGCTTATATATATATATATATATATATATATATATATATATATATATATATATATATATATATATATATATATATATATATATATATATATAGTACTTTGCAAAAGTCTTAGGCACATGCAAGAAATGCTGTAGAGCAAAGACGTCATCAAAGTAATACAATTTATTGTTTCTACATAAACATTTTTTAAAAAATACTGTTCGGGAATCTAAACTATTTTTTGTACTGACTTAATAATGTAGAAGTCATAAAATAAAAAATCTATAACAAAGTTTGTACTGAAAATATATGGTGCCTAAAACATTTGCACAGTACTGTGTGTATATATATAGGTATGTATATTATACAACATATTGGTGCCAAGGATTGCCTTGCTTTGACTTTCCCTGACTCTAGCTTTTCTTGAAACTTGCGGTGAGCCAGCAAAACCTTTCAGTTCATGGATTCATATGTTTGACAGTTACATATTTGCACTTTTGGAAGATTATACACTTTTGCAAGAAGAAAGCAGCCTCAGCTCATTCGTTGCCTGGATACAGAGGGTATGCTTTTTTTTTTACACTGTGATGAAAAGTATGCGACTGAACTGACAGCATTACAGACATTCTTTTGTGCCACAACTGAATGTGGTTACTAAGAGCACAACATTTCTATCTAATATACAAAAATAGGAGAAAGGTCTCACAGTTTTATTTTACTGTTTATCTGAAGGGCATGCAGAATACAATAATAAACATTGCATAATCATTTTATTATACATTACTGGATGAATTATGTAACACTTATGTCAAAACCCATAAGATGACAGTAGTTTTTTTTTTTATGAAGTATTGATTAGTCTTTGCATGAGAGAGAGAGAGAGAGAGAGAGAGAGAGAGAGAGAGAGAGAGAGAGAGAGAGAGAGATAGAGAGACAGAGAGACAGAGAGACAGAGAAGAAACCAGTATTCAGTAATCAATTACCATTATGGGTTAACTGTGATTTTTAATCTTATTTTGGATGTCCTTATTTGGTCTAGCAGGACATTCACGAAGTTCAGTAATCTGTTATTACTATACCTACTTCATATAGGAGCATGAAATTGAGTGCTGGACTTATTTGTGAAGCTCATATGCCAACTGAATGAATTATTTTAATGCTCTCAAAAATCTCAAATGTCACCTGACATTGATATAAACCTTTCATAAATTGTCCATCATTGCTTTATAAAAGATCTATGCAGTGCTTATTGAATGTGCTGTAAATGTCATATGTAGGTACCTTTCAAGTAAAGTGTAACTGAATTTCAAGGGTGGAAAGTAATTAACTACATGTAATCTTTTAACAGCACTTGAGTACATGTCTACAGTAACAGTCCTTCCTTGAGTATGGCGAACAGTGGCCAGACTGGAATTTGCAAGATTTGCAAAACAGGCTCACTAATCTTTAATGATGATATAACTCATGATGGTAGCAGCAGAATGAATTCAGAAGTTTACAGGAACATTTTCCCTGCCAATTTACAGAGAAATGCATCCAGTCTAATTGGGAGGAACTTAATCATGCAGCAAGACAATGATCCAAAACATACTGTCAACTCAACAAAGGACCAGACCTTTACCAAATTGAGCAGCATTTCACCTCCTGAAGAGGAGACTGAAGGGAGAACCCCCCGAAACAAACAACAACTGAAAGAAGCTGCGGTAAAAGCCTGGAAAAGCAGCACAAAAGAAGAATGCAACAGTTTGGTGATGTCAGTGGGTTTATTCAGGAAACGAAAGCTAAAATTCTGATCTATGGTCTCAAATTCATCTTTTGATCTCAATCCCAAATGTCTTCAGTGTATAGTTAAAACAAAAGAATTGACCTTGCCATTCCAATACTTTTGGAGGGGAATGTATCAAAGTGCTGCTATACCCTATAGGTAATGTGTATCTTTCTGTATGACGTACTATGTAGCTAGAAACAAGTACACATTAACATGAGCTAGCTAACTAACAAGCCTAGCAAGCTACTATTGCCTAATTTAGTTAGCCAGCTAACATTACCTTTCTTTATATACTGTTGATAATGGAGGTGGTGTTCATTTCATCATATCTCACTTGGTTAGTTAACGTAACTCTTCAAAAAGACATTCCTCAGGTATAGACCTTTTCCTATTAGTTGTCTCGATTGCAGATATGTAATTTAAAAAATGTCATTTATAAAGTAATTATGCAAGTAGTTTGTCCAGATGACTTTATTTACTCTTACTTGAGTAATTTTCTTTATCACTACTTGCGCTTTTAATCAAGTGAATTATTACTACATTATTTCTTATTCAAACCAGTGTGGTTTGTAGTCTTCCCACCACTGCTGAATTCAGTGCTTGTGTTACAAAAGTAAGTGAGGAGCAGGGTTAGTTGTTGTAGCATTTTTTTTTACATTGTTTCTATGATTTTTATGTAAAGTTGAATAAATTTTTTTTTATCTGTTCCTAATACTAAGATACAGTGTATTGTTTGAAATTTTTACATGATTTTTACATGCCTCTGTAATTAGTAAAAGCATGCAATAAACAGTTTTGTTCTACGTCTGAGTTTATCATTTTGGAGCTTCTTGGTTTTGGCAGAATGGTGACCCAACCCAGCTTTCTGTGACACCCCTCATGGTAATGAGCAGCGACAAATCTGAGCGTGAGAGTGCTGGTCAGTAAGAGCAGCTGCTGGGGATAATGGTGTATTGAGTTGTGGACAGTGCTGGGGTCAGGGCCTGATCCCACTGCTCCAGGGGCCAAAATACAGCTGGGCCACAGCTGGGCCAGCACGGGTCATAGACCTGCTCCAGCCACCCTCAAAACCTCCCTCCACCCACACTCTCCAGACTGACCAGCTCATCACTTGTATATTGCTCATATGGCACATCAATCTGTGCCACAGTGCTTTATTCACACTCACCACACTCCAGTGAAGCCTTATTATGAAGCTTTCATTCACTCCCACATTCATCCCAACACCAATATCATTTTGAACAATGATGGAGTATCACCGCAATGACAACTCAGGAGTGATGTGGAGCAATCAATTTTTAAAAAAATTTTTTTTTATTTCTTGACAGACAAACGGGGGGAACAACACTTTTTACATTTAAGTATTTTATGTTATTGTCCCATAATAAATTTCAAGCAATAAAATTAAGGAAATAGTGACTAAATGGTTTTGCATTAAATGTATTTGATAAGTTCTTATCAAAAAAAGGCAACTATGATCAAGAGATACTGCATATATCAGCATATAGGGGGAAAATAATATTTTTCTTATTTCTTAAAATTCCTAATTGACCTGAAGGTACTGTCCAGTAATTCCAAGCCTTTCCTTTGTTCGCCTTGATGCTCTCATTTGCATCTGGGGGTATGGCCTGAGGTTATTTTCATTTGTCGAACTCCTTCAATTAGGTTCATCAAAAGACATTTCATTATAATGTAAATTAGCACAATTAGCCAGCCCATGAGTTCTCTAATGTGAATATAATGCAAAGTTCATTATCCTGTAAATATACATATGGCTGATACCAGAAGTCCTCCATTCTCCACCTTTTAATCTGTTTCCTTTTATAAGGCAAAATCAACAGAAGTATAGATTGAAAACCCTCTCAGTCGCCAGATCCGTCACTGTATGACGTATGGCAAAGGCATAACACATATATCAGGAAGAAAGTAGGGATGTGCAGGGGGTGGAGGTTAGAGGCAGTTATGAATAAAGATTTATAAATAAAGATTTTATAAAGATAGACGCAAGCCTTTGAACTATTTTTTTTATTAACATACTAACATTTTAATATGTTCACATATGACTATACTGATGACTTACATTTGGCAGCATTGACTGTAACATGATGTCACTGACTTAAAAAGTCTTTTGAACAACTGACAAACTTAGCTTTTGTATTCTCAAATCCTGTATAGTGCATGTCATTAAATAGTACATACTGTATGTAACTAATATTCTAAAGCCATACAAATTTTCATTTCTGTAAAGATTTTACAACATCAGATTACTTTTAAAAAATTGCAATACACATCACACATTGTCCCAATGCCAACACAAACCAAGTACTCATGGGGCCTTGAACTTGGATTCCCTCACTGCCAGTCCTTTATATCCTCAGAGGCATGACATGGCTTTGGCCCTGACCCTGTTACCTATATGTCCTCAGAGAGCAGACGCTTTCCTTCATTACAGCTTCTCTCATTAACTATATCCATGTCCACGTCGCCCTAATGAGAGCAGGCTCTAATGTAAAAGTGCTGCAGCCTACTGATGAGGGGACGCGTGTGGTCCAGGAGCCTTGGCTGAATTAACCTGACGTCTGATGGAGGAGAGACACCTGGTCCTCACCGCTGGAGGGGTGAACCACAGGCGGGGAGCTCCTTGGAGACCAGGTCTCAGCTGTGAATGGCACAAATGTAAATCCACACTGGGATGGTGGGTGGCTGTGATGGGCTTTTTCTCTTGTGCTTTGATGAGGAAGAGTGCCTATTGTTTGAAGACATGCAGGAGAATCCAGTAGGACAGGACAGCAGTTAATGAGATAAAGGATGCAGTCCGTATGAATTTGTCTGGCATGTGGTGCCATTTTAATTTGTCTACTGAGATTTTCATTTGGCCCTTCCATGCTAGAAATATTTTGCCAGCTAATGGGATGAATATTAAATAACTATTTCCTCTCATGACATGTTTTTTTATTTTAGTTATTTAAAAAAGAAAAACTAGATTAAAAAAGGAAATAGTATCTATATATTGTTTCAGATCATATAATAATAAAATATCAATACATAATTCATGTGTATTTGTGTTAGATGTCAAAATGTAGCATTTTCCATTATCAGTATACTTCAATATTTTCTTGATATTCAGAACTGTTTGCTAAATGTGGCTAGAAATGAAAATGGTGTAAAACTGAAATGGTGTAGCATGGACAAATGCAGAAACTTTCAGTTTAAAGATGAAAATAGAGAACTTCTTTATTTAGCAGCCAAATGGCAAGCTTGTTACTCAGTCACACAGTACATTCCCTTATACATCTATGTATATGCTTAAATTCTTTATACAGTGCCCTCTACTAATATTAGCACCCTTGGTAAATATGAGCAACTCTGCTCTCATGGATATCAAACAACTGCAACAAAACACAGGTTTATCAAAAAAAAAAATCTTTGTTTGGCTATAAGGAAATAGCACAAGCATTGAAAATGCCCATTTCCACTATCAGGGCAATAATTAAGAAGTTCCAGTCAACTGGAAATGTTATGAATCAACCTGGAATTGGACGTGTGTCTATATTGTCTCAATGCACTGTGAAGAGGATGGTTCGAGTGGCCAAAAATCTCCAAAGATCACATCTGGAGAATTGCAGAAGTTAGTTGCGTCTTGGGGTCAGAAAGTCTCCAAAATTACAATCCGAAGTCACCTGCATCACCACAAGTTGGTTTCAAGAAAGAAACCTCTACCCTCATCCAAAAACAAACTCAAGCGTCTTCAGTTTGCGAGACACTACTGGAACTTCAAATGAGATCGGGTTCTATGGTCAGATGCAACCAAAATAGAGCTTTTTGGCAATAAACGCCAGAGGTGGTTTTGGTGCACACAGTGAGGTAGCCATATGGAAAAGTACCGCATGCCCACGGTTAAATATGTTGGTGGCTCTTAAATGTTTTGGGGCTGTTTCTGCCAGAGGACCTGGACATTTTGTTAGGATACATGTCATCATGGACTCTAGCAAATATCAACAGATATTAAATGAAAACCTGACTGCCTCTGCCAGAAAGCTTAAAATGGGCCGTGGCTGGATCTTCCAGCAGGACAATGATACGAAACATACAGAAACCCATAGAAAACCTGTGGGGTGAACTGAAGAGGAGAGTCCACCAGCCATGTATTCGCCAACCTCATCAGGCATTACAGGAGAAGACTCAGAGCCGTTATCTTGCCAAAGGGATGTAGCACAAAGTATTAACTATAAGGGTGCCAATAATTGTTGCACACCTATATTTAACAAAAATTTTTTTTTATAAACCTGTGTTTTGTTTGCAGTTGTTTGATATCCATGAGAGCAGAGAATTTTTGTGATTTTTTTTTAACGAAGGATCAAAAGGTTAAACAATAAAGACAATTTTTCACAGCCTTCTTTGCTCATATTTACCAAGGGTGCTAATATTAGTGGAGGGCACTGTATATAATTATTTAATTCAAATTAAAATCAGCGTATTTAATTCAACTTACAGTGGCATCATCATAAAAGTGACTAAAGTGCTAAAGCTCTGAATGGGAGCCTGCAGCTGCTGCTATCAGCCATGCTACTTTATGCGTTTAATAATGATTTACACTGGTGTAATTATAATCTGATCTACAATCAGCCATGGCGATGAGTGGGTTTGATGATGATTTGCGCTGCTATGATAATGATCTGATCTGGAGCCAGTTGAGGGCACTGAGATGAAACTGAATTTGAGGGCAGGTGTAAAAAAAAAAAAAAAAAAAAAAAAGCACCCGACAATGATAACTCACTCAAAACCATCAAAGCTCATTGGCACTGAGAAAAAGCACAGCTCCACTCACTCCTTTACATCTCTCTCACGTTTCTGCAAACCTTTCACACATGTATCAAACAATATTTTGAATACATGGTTTTAATATCATTTTCTTTACCTGAACACAGTGATCTGATAGCCTGTGTGAGAACGCCAGCATTTATTGTTGTATCTTAGTTCATGTCAGACCTCTGACTGCCAGCATTGTGGAAGGCAACTCATCTGTGACCTCATGGGAGGTCAGTCAGTCTGGACACTCCAAAATACGCCATCGCCAAAATGGGGAGAAAATTGCTTTCTGGCACCCGATAGCACATGCAGACACTTTTTTTTATGTTCTCCATTCAAACACAACATAATTTATATCTGACTGTGTATCTGTGTGCAGTTGTATAAATAAATAAACTGTTATTTTTACTGTTGTAGAAATAAATATGTATTTAATCACATTAAATATTATGCAGTTTGACTCAGTTAATTCTAATAGCCACTCCTAAAAGCATTCCAGGCACCAATTCACTTAAATAGCTTAAAACAAGTTTTCTAAAATAATTCATTGAAACAAATCCATTTTAATGGCCTGTTAATTTTTCAGAACATTATATATTCTCCTTACACTGTCATTAAAAAAAAAAAAAGCCTCATATAAGCAGACTGCTCTAAGCATAAAAGTAGAGCCATGGTTTCACTATGAGAGGAACTGTCTGATCTTTGCAATCTATGTGACCAGACTAAGAATATCAGCAGTTAAATAGCAGCAAAAAAGACAGAGAGAAGTGCTTCAGGGATAGGTGAGATCATGTTGCCTCGTTCTTGAGCATGAGCAAGCATCAACCTCACCTCATTAATGTGTATGTGTGGCCGTGCATATCTGAGGAGTATAATATGCACATGATAAGTGATTCACGTTGCCGATTTGCATTCACAAATATTACATTCGATGTTGTATTAAAGAGCTTGTGGTAGATTTATATTACTGAAATTCTTTCTGGGAGAGCGTGTGAGCTGAACTGAGCATCTTGCTCAAATACTGTGTCTGAATAGAATACTATTGCTGGTCTTTAATGCCTTGTTTATTATCTATACACTCTCAGGCACTGTTTTCAAATGACGAAGTGATATCAGTTGCTGTATATGTCCACCTTGCATGTGATAGCTTTAATGTTTTTTTCATGCACATCGATAAGCTGCAGAACAGCATCTGCAAGACCTTTAAGAACCATTACTCTCATCACAGCTGCCTGCCGAGGAAAGATCTTTAGTATTTAAAGGTTACAATGTCTCTTGATTCTTCGTATCTAACCTTTAGGTGACATAAACCACATGGAGGTTGTCAAAAAAACACATACACACACACACACACACACACACACACACACACACACACACACACACACACAGGCAGACGATAACTCCATCCTATTCATACAGGTCACACCCTCTGACCTCTGTGGTGTAACTGCTCTGTAGTGGACAGCTGGCGAGGCTGCTGCAGAATTGAGCTGTAGTCCCTGTAGGATGACAAATGACAGCTCTTTACCACAAAAAATGAACTCAAAAGCATCACTTCACTCCTTAGTGGCCACTTAAGGGAAATGCATTCACGAAAGGATCACTACAAAACCTCACTCAGATGCAAAATCTAATAATTTGGCTAATATGAAAAAGCAAATCAATCAAGGTTAGCGAACATTGAAATAAAACTGAGACTAGAGCCTAGAGCTATAATCTAAAATCAATGGAAACATGCTCTAACATGAAACAGCTTCTTCTTTTCCTATATAATATATATTTATTTGTAAATAACCATATATACTGTTACAGAGCAGAACAAAACATGGTGACATCTCAGAACCATTAAGAAGATCATCCTCAACAGGGGGCCGCATGCCGTCTTACCCCTGTGATGCCACGCCACTCCCCATCCTGTAAGGGAGGCGTCCTTGGTGACTATCTCTCTCCTAACCAGAATCCTTTTTTTTTTTTTTTTTGACCCTAATGTCTCAGAACTGATAAGAAGTTGACTATATGGACAGAAGTATGTGGACACCTGAGTATTGAACATCCCATTCTAAAACCATGATCATTAAAATTGAGTTCTTCCCTCTTTGTTGTTATAACAGCCTCCACTCTTCTGAGAAGCCTTCCCACTAGATTTTGGACCATGACTGTGAGGATTTGTGCCTTCTGAGCTGTAGTCACTTACTGCTTTTATCACAGAAGAAACAACACCACAAGCTCTACTCATGACACTCTTCATTAAGACTGAGACTCGAATCTTTCCCATTATAAATTGACCCTAAAAGTGGAACTGTGAGCAATCTTGAGCATTACAATTGGACTTAAGTTTTAAGTCTAAGGAACAAGGATGTGCAAAATGTTTATACAGTATATGTTCATGCACCTTGTAATGTGCTCTAGAGATTAGTTTTTGCTCCAAGGAGCTAGGACCATCCTGAGATATTGAGGTTTCCATAAACAGCTGTATAACCAAAATTTGTTGTGTGCCATGACACAAAGATGGCCGTTGTAGTTAAACCAAGTAAAAAAAAACAAAACAAAGAAACTGCACTGGACAACCTGCACTGGACCACTTGAGATGGAATGACCCAACAGGTTTCATTACTTTCATTACTTTACATCAGTGTAAACAGGCTGAAGCAAATTTGCAGTGATTGCTAATTTTCCAAAATTATACATTGTGCAATCAATGGCACCCATGTAGCAAAAAGGAATCATCAGAGAATTTGATTTCATTAACAATCAGTAACACACTATTGATGTGCACTTGATTTGTAATGGTGATCTATTAGACTATTCACATTTTAAAGCTACATGATATAAGATTTTGGAATTTCTCCTTCTATGGTCAAAAAATGCTTGCAGAAGAAAATGTCATAACATGGGTTGTAGGTTGTACCCCTGTGGTCTCAGAGCCTGCTGCACATACTGGAAATTAGAGACTTTTCCAGAGGCTCTGCACATCTGTTACACTAGGGGTGTCCAGTCTGATCCGCAAAGGGTTGGTGTGGTGGAGATTTTCATTCCAACCACGAAGAAGCCACACCTGATAGAGAACTGAAGGCCAAGATCAACTGATTAAACAAATGGAATCTGGTGTGGCTCCTTGTGTTTGACAGAACTAGCCTTCTAACTCTAGTTAGCTAGCTAAAATATAGTGCAGATAACAAAATGATTTTTATTATCTAATACAATGCATTTATTATCTAATCTGCGTAACAACAGTTCATATGTACTGTACTTTTTAATTGTTTTCACTTAATGCCATGGTGCCACCTGAGTCACTGTAAATGGGTAAACTGATAATCTTGGACATTTTAATGTGGCTGTATTAGGGAACGAAATGTGGACTTGTTGGGATTTATAAAAGAAAATAGGAAAAATTAAAAAAAAAAAAGAAAAAAAAAAAGGTTGCAATAACCTTGTTGCATAAGTGTGCACACCCTTTTATAATTGTGGATATGGCTGTGTTCAGAATGAACAAATCACATTCAATCTCTTGTTCAGAGGTAATTATCATACAGTGTGTGATTAACCCCCACATAATGACCAGCAGTTTCTGTAGGATTTTCTTGACATCTTCTTGGTTTCATCTGACTGCTTGTACAAGGTCTCACTGTTGAAAGGAATCAATCAGGAGAGGGGCATAAAAAAATTCTAAAACATTAGATGTACCATGGAACACCATGAAGGCCTCATCATCATGCTATAGGGCTGCTTTTCTTCAGCCAGTACTGGGGCTTTTATCAAGGTGGAGAGAATCATGAATAGCTACAAATACCAGTCAATTTTAGTGCAAAACCTTCAGGTATCTGCTAGTAAGATGAAGATGAAAAGCAATTTCACCTTTCAGAACGACAGTGACCCAAAGCATACATCCAAATCAAGAAAGGACTGGCTTAACCAAAAGAGGATCAATGTTTTTGACTTGCCTAGCCAGAGCCCAGACCTGAATCCAATTAAAAATTTGTGGGGTGACCTGAAGCAGGCTGTGCACAGGAGATGCCCTCACACTTTGACAAATCTAGAGTGTTTTTGCAAGAAAGAGTGGGAAAATATTGCCAAGTAAAGATGTACCATGCTGATAGACTCTTACCCAAAAAGACTGAGAGGTCTGACTGAATAAAATCAAAAGGTGTTTGAACAAAGCATATAAGTATAGGGGTGTGCAACTAGGGGTGTGCAACACTTATGCAACTAGGTTACTGAGCGTTTTTCTTTTTTCTTTCTTCCCTAAAAAGTTTCTGATTGTTTTTCACTTTATGTGTATACTTTGCAATTGCACATTAAAGGTGGGAAAAGTTCTGACTTGATTTATCTTAGTGTCATTCTTTTACTTCACCAAAACCTGCCATTTTATCAGGGGTGTGTAGACTTTTTATATCCATTGTACCTTCTAGGAGCCATTGTCTGCCATTCCTTGGTTCCTTTCAGTGACTTGAGCCATTCAGTTAAAAGATTCCGTTCAGTCGCACTGTTTGCTCAAATGTGAAACCTGATGATGCAGCCCAATCCTACTATTGCATGCACTGAAGCGCTTGAAATATCTAGCACTGCCCCAGTGAGCCTGAATGGGACTCATTGATCTTGACCAAAACAGATTTGTGCACCTAAGTGACTCGATCAAAAAGAGTGGTTTCCAGTCACCGGATGGATGGTTTATGCAGGATACAGTGCAGGAATACTAACAAGGGTGTGAGCATGCTTCAGTTCACAGGCACATTTTACCAAAAGTGCTGAAGCATCTCAGCATCATATCTGAAAATACATTGTCACTTACAGATTCAATGCCAGCTAAATGCTCACTGCCTGTCAGCCATATCACAAGGCATGTGTCAGTAGTCGGGACAGGGACATACAGTACTGTGCAAAAGTACATGCAAAGAAATGCTGTAGAGCAAAGATGCTTTCAAAATAATGAAACTAAATGTTTCTACATTTTAAAAAAATACTGTAAAGAGCAGTAAACAGTAGTAAATGAAACAAAGTCAATATTTGGTGTGACAAAAAAATAAAAAAATAGTAGTCTCTGGTACAATTTGTGCAGTTTTATAAAGAAATTAGCTGGTAAGTTTTATTGAGCATTTTTATTGTGTTTTTTGTCTGAAAAGTGGTCTCTTACATAATATGCTGCTTTCTGTAATGACATACAAACCTCTTTTTGTAATATTTAATTGTATTTAATCTAAATCTAGAAAAAAAAAATGGGAATCTAAAATGTTTTTTGTGCTGACTTGATAATGTAGAAGTCATAAAATAAAAAAATCTATAACAAAGTTTGTACTAAAAAAAAATAGGGTTAAAACTTTTGCACAGTACTGTATGTGTGCACCCTGAGTAGGTTTCTCTCTGCAAAGAGAGATTATAATGACAGATGTCTGGGGAAAATGGGTGCAACATTTTCTTGTGTTGTTAATAAATATTATGTTCAGTAGCCCACAGACCAGCTAGAGTGTGCATTTTGGAGCACTATAAACCATAAAAAGCAGGTTAGCTCATTTTGTAAAATAAGTGATTGCACAGGCATACTCAAAAGCAGGTTAAGAGGCTCTGTGGTCATGAAGCAGTGAGGTGGTTCTCACCGTTTGGGTGATTCTTATCTTCAGTAGAGAACAGTATCGGGACTTTGAGTAATTGTTCTTCTAAGTGGAGAACAATATCTAAATTTAGTTTGAGTTTTATCTTGAATACAAAGAGTAGAATCTTATTCTTTACAAAGAACAATGTCAGATCTTTGTGTGATTCTCATCCTCAGTTAAAAGATAGACTGGTCTGTCTGAAGGGGTGCACTATCAGGACATTATGAGCCCTTGTGATACCTTTGATATACTGCCTCCAGTAGTTCTGAAGGAAATCCCCCTAGCGATCTGGAATACAAAGACAGGAACCATGGTTCTACAGTACGACTAAATGAAGGATCAGCAGGTCAGCTAGGTACTTTGGGTTGATGGGCATGGATAGAGGATGAGTGTGATATTGTGGGGACCTTTTACAGGCATTATAGGAATGTGGAGTCACATTCACAAGGTGATGACTTTGCTATTGGTACTTGACAGGGAATCAAGCAGACAATAATACTCTAGCTCAATGGTTATCAACCCTCTTCCTTGAGATCTACCTTCCTGCAGGTTTCATCTCCAACCAAAATCTAACACACCAGTTTTAGTTGATGATTGGTTGGTCAGGTGGGCACGATTATGGCTGGAGCTAAAGTCTTCAGGAAGGTAGAGCTCCAGGAACAGGGTTGGTGACCACTGCTCTAGCTAGTGTTAGTATTAGTTCTAATGGAAACTTCCCTGGTTGTCCTCCACTCAGTTGTAGAACCATGGTTACAGTGCTGTGAAAAAGTATTTGATTTCTTCTGTTTTTGTGTATATCTCATACAAAATAGTTTTAGATCTTCAAACGAAATACAACATAAAACAAAGTCTTTCACAGCACTGTGGTGGAATTCTAACCTTCTGGGTTAGCAGTGGTTTTCACCTCACCACACTTCCATGGATACCATTTTTGCCCAGTGTCTTTCTGATAGTGGAGTCATGAACACCTTTATTGATGCAAGAGAGGCCTGTAGTTCCTTTGATGTTGTCCTTGGCTCTTTTGTGAATTGCTGGATGAGTGTTGCTGTGCTCTTAGAGGAATTTTGGAAGGTCAGCCAATTCTGGGAAGGTTCACTACTGTGCTGAGTTTTTCCATTTGGAGATAATGGCTTTCTCTGTAGTCATTTGGAGTCCCAGAGCCTTTGAAATAGCTTTGTACCCAGACTGGTGTATTTCAATCACCTTCTTCCTCATCATTTTTGAAATTACTTTCAATTTTGGCATAGTGTCTTACTGGGTAAGACCTTTTAACCAACTTCATGCTGTTGAAAAAGTTCTACTTAAGTGTTGATTTGATTGAAGAGGGCTGGCAGTAATCAGGCCTGGCTGTGTCTAGTCCAGCTGAACCCCATTATAAAATACTGCTACTCACTTATAAAACCCTAAACGGCCAAGCCCCTTTGTATTTAACCAATCTTCTATCACATTACAATCCATCACGTTCTTTAAAACTCTGGACTGTTGATAATACCGAGGATTTCAAAGTCTACCAAAGGAGGTAAAGCTTTCTCACACTTAGCTCCTAAACTCTGGAATAGCCTTCCTGATAATATTCGGGGTTCAGACACACTATCTCAGTTTAAATCCAGATTACAGACACATTTCTTTGGCCTAGGATTCACATAATCACATCTCATGATTTTGTACTCCTGTCATCTTTGATAAAATGATAACAAATGCACATGGTCATCTCTGCCTGAATTACAATGAACAGCAGCTACGCTAAACGTTAAATTCCAGATGACGCCAACGCCTGCAAAGATTTTGGTTGATACCAACATCTAATCGTCACATCACAAACTCTACACGTGTTGCTCCGGGGGAAGCAGTGGGCCTGACCAGTTCTCTCTCCGGGCCGTCCTGGTTTGTGCAGTTTCTGGAGTTCTAGTCACTTGAAGGCCACTCGCTGTTGCTGAGGATAGCCCCACATGGGCAGCCTGGGGACACATTTGGAAGCCATGAAGAAGGCATTGGGCTGCAAATTTGATGCGGGCAGTTTTGGTGCGTTGTCTTGGGACTGCAGTTGCGGTGACGGGTTTGGGACTGAAACTGCCACAAACAGACTTTGCGCTCGGGTCTCCATCGGTGGACACTTCATGACTTCAGCAGAATAGATTTCATGTTGAGACTGTGGTGAATTTCCTGATTACACAGTTGCACTTTTTGTTTTATCATGTAGCACACAGTTATAGAAGGGAATTACTTATAATTACACTATCTGGTGTCACCCAGATGAGGATGGGTTCCCTTTTGAGTCTGGTTCCTCTCAAGGCTTCTTCCTCGTGTCGTCTCAGGGAATTTTTCCTAGCCACTGTCGCCTCTGGCTTGCACATTGGGGATGAATTTATCAATTTAAAATTTAAATCCAAAATTGATGTATTTCTATAAAGCTGCTTTGTGACGATGTCTATTGTTAAAAGCTCTATACAAATAAAACTGAATTGAATGCAGTTTCATAGATTTGGGGAATTAGTGACTGTGGGGGCAAATACATTTTCACACAGGCCCAGTTGGTATTGGATAAGATTTTTGCTTCAATAAATAACATTATCATTTAAAAATTGTATTTTGTGTTTACTCAGGTTGCCTTTGTTTTATCTTGGATTTTTCTCTTAGGAATTTCTGAAAAAATCTAGTATGAGATATATACAAAAACAGAAGAAATCACAGCACCTTACATGCATAAGATTCCATTTTAGGATTTGATTTCCAGTTTAATTTTATTCAGTGTTGTGGTTTGGGATTTGCTGGGTTTTTTGTTTGTTTGCTTGTTTTGTGAACCTATTTATGACATCTCTACCTAGCTTACACAGACCATAAAACTCATTTTATACCAAACATGGAGAAAGTGATTCTTTAGCACCATCATTGAGCCACTAAGGTCTAAGGTCACACAAGCTTATTTTTATGATCATTCTTTATAAATGGACAAAAACAACAGACAACCATGCATCAATTAATTTTTGGCGACATAGTTCCACAACATGCAGATGTTTTCTTGAAATGCTATGGAGACAAACTTCCTCCATCTTGCCAGACACACAAAATCCCTTTACATGCTTATGGATTCTCCTGAATTATTTTTACCAGTCAATTTTAACAACTTGTTAGTTTTAGGTCAAATTAGCACTATAACATTTAAAAAAATATGTTGTTGTTTTATTGTTTGTTTGTTTAGAAAAAAAAAATCACTCATGTTCATTAGAAAGACTAAGCCAAGCATATAAGGTTTGGGTTTGTTGTGAGCAAAATAGATTTACTATTGCTCCACTGTAGGTAGAAAAAAAGACTTAAACAGAAAATAATGGTAAATTTAAATTTTTAAATTATCGCAAGTATTACAGAGGGTTTTTGAGTCTTGCCACCAGGTGCCACCAGAGGTCTACTTTCAAAACTATTCAATTTCTAGTATGAGAATGTAATGTGATAAAGTATTTTTAAAAATAATCTATAGAATAGTAAATTGTTTAGTAGATTTACTCTCATAAAAATGCCAGGATTTATAAATTTGAAGTGATGGAAAAAAAGTGATGGAATCATGTTTGGGATATATGCTTAAATAAAGTTGTATTATTGTATTCAAGGAGAACAGTTTGGAGATTTCATGGGTCATATGCTGCATAATTCCCCAAAACACTGGCAATATGCAACTGGAGATTGCACTTCACTGTAGACTGAGTGGTTGCATAGTGTAAATACTGTACTGTAAATCCTCTTAAATCTGTACAGAGGGGGAATGTAAAGTATTAAAGTGAACAGATTAAAAGTTAATCACTTGAATGATTGAGTCAACTGATGAATGATTAACACTAAAATCCAAACTTGCTAGCCTTGCAAGGCCATAATATCAAACCAGAACAAATATCAGAGACCATAACTCCCATAAATTGTATGAACATAGATAGATAAAAAGACACTCTGGAGCGTGCTGCAGATAACGCCTCCACACACCCATTCTTGGTGTTTAAGCCTGAGTCTAAGGGACCCATGCCCTGAGAGAGGGTGCCACCAGTTGTCTGTGTAGAGGTGTACAGTACTTGCGGAATAAGAGGCTACTGTGGATCCATAGCAAGCTCAAGGAAAGACAGGAGAGAATAAGTTCGTTAACATGCTTAGCAGCAATCTCCTTAAGTTGCCTTATTATCTATACAATAACTAGATTAAAAGAATATTTGTAATGATTATAATTACTAAGAAAATAGGTAATAAAGAGCAGTTTATGGGCACATTCTGTTTGAGCTTATGTTAAAATTATGGTAAAAAAGGGTTTTCTCCCCTAGTCCAAAGACATGTGTTGTAGTCTGATTGGCATCTCTAAATTGTCCATAGGTGTCCAACGGGTGTGTGTGTGTGTGTGTGTGTGTGTGTGTGTGTGTGTGTGTGTGTGTGTGTGTGTGAGTGTGTGTGTGTGTGTGTGCGATTGTGCCCTGCGTTGGGTTGGCACCCCGTCCATGGTGTCCCCTGCCTTGTGCCCTGAGTCCCCTGGGATAGGCTCCAGGCTCCCTGGACTTTAGGACAGTACATGTGGATGTTTAGTGTGCCGATATTTAAAAAAAGAAAAAGGAAAAGTCATCACATTTCAGGCTTAAAAGATTCATGCACCTGTATTTTTAGACCATATACTGCAATGTTTTGTCCATTCTGTACATGACATTATACATTTTATTAGATTTGATTACATGTACTACACATAACTTAATTAGAACACCATAGCTTGTAAACATAATCGTTTTATGTAGATGTGCATGTAGTTTTATGTAGATGTGCGATGTTGACATATCTTTATCTTTCATGGATGAAAGCCAGCTTGCAAACAACTTTTATGATACCAAGTTATGAGAGGCTGTAACAGTGATACATTTATTATGTAAAAAAAAATAAATAAAAATGCATGACCACAGTACCAAACCAGAACAAATATCAGACCATACTCCCATAATCTGTGCGAAAAAAGACCCTCTGGTATACGTGATGCAGTAGAACACCTTCACACACCCATTCTTGGTGTGTAAGCATCATTTCCCTTACCAGTCCCAGCTACATTTTCCCTCGATCTGCCACCTCACCTGCTGCTCGCAAAAGACAAAAAAGTCTGACATCACCGCCTAGTGGACAAAATTGGTTTGGTCAGCAATTGAAAACTGAATTGGTCAGCATGTCATCCCTTACAAATGATCAAAGTAATCTTCAATCTCATGAACCCACCCAGAAAGATCATTAAATGACATCATATTGTATCATACGTGCACTACATGTAGACCATGACGTACTTAGGTTTGTACTTAGCAATTATGTTATACCCTAGGTGTAGAATTGGTTTGATTACCGGCTTACCTGGGTTTTGCATGTTCTCCCTGTGTTAGTGTGGGTTCCTTCAGGTTGTCTGATTTCCTCCCTCTGAGTGCGTGGATGTGTGTATGGATGGTGCCCTGCAACGAACTGGCATCCAATCTGGGTGTGGTCTCTCAAGAAGGGGTATGAATGAGGGAGTGTGTGTGTGTGTGTGTGTGTGTGTGTGTGTGTGTGTGTGTGTGTGTGTGTGTGTGTGTTTGTGTAATTTTTTTTCCACCAATTTTTCCCACTAGAAATGATTTTACATTACTAAACACCATTTACTGATATTGCATTAATATTTTTATTTTTAAGTGATGTGCACGCACACGGGCGTCTGTCAGTAGAGATGGGCCAGTAGATATGAAGTACAGATATGTTTGATACTGATGCTTAAAAAAATAAATAAATAAATAAATAAATAAAATGTAAAAATATTACAATATAAGTATAATATTGATATATTGATAGAGTGTGCTTACATTTTTATCCAACAGAATGTGACCCTTTCACCATCATCCTCTGCCCCCAATCAATCTATCTATCTATCTATCTATCTATCTCTCTCTCTCTCTCTCTCTCTCTCTCTCTCTCTCTCTCTCTCTCTCTCTCTCTCTCTCTCTCTCTCTCTCTCTCTCTCTCACACACACACACACACACAGAGAGAGAGAGAGAGAGAGAGAGAGAGTAAAACAGGCACACAGAACTTCCTGTAAGTAATGAAAGTTGGTGGTTTAATTTGATTATTATTTATTATTTTATATAAGCATATTGAATTAGTCTGTATTTTCAGCTGACTTTCAGTATGACTGAACATTTATTTATTTTTTACTGATTTATCTATCTATCTATTACAACCATTACATTTTTCAGCAGGGTATTTATTTAACATATAATTAATAACGTCCGTATTTACAAATTCTTTATATTCACAAGAAGACTTTTAAAAGCTAATCTTCATACTAGTTGGATAGAAAAGAAAATCAGTGGTATCGTCTATCCCTAGACGCTATGGCCGGTTCGGATGCGCATGCGCAATCTTCCCTCTTCCCACTACCCCTCCTCTTAGCAACAGAGCAGCAGCAAAGATGGCTGCCCCCAGTAACGCCGAGCGCTCTCCTGAGAGGTCGGCGCCGCTGAAGACGCCGAAAACCGAGCTCCCATCTCCCGAATCGGACGAGCTGAGTGATGGCAACCAGTACCATTCCGACCCATCCGCTCCCAACAGATTCCCCTCTCTGAATGTGTCCATATCAGCGCTGGGGGCCGGAGGCGGTACGGCCTCTGCCTCCAACAACAGCAGCAGCAGCGTCGCTGGCGGCGGCGGCGGCTTCACGGTGTGTCGCGGCATGTCATGGACTCCATCCGAAACCAACGCGCTCATCGCCGTGTGGGGTAACGAACGACTCGCCGAGGCCCGCATGCAGCAGCTGGAAGTTGCAGGGACGGTGTTTTCCGGCAAGGCGCCCGGACCGGCCATGTATGAGCGGGTTTCCAGAGCCTTGTCAGAGCTCGGATACGATAGGACTCCGTCTCAGTGCAGGGAGAGGATGAAGGTAATGTCAAATTGCCAGTGGAGCCGAGCAGCACTCAGGTTCAGGTTAATACAGAACCTAGACCTTTAACAGTGTTTAGCTATAATATTAGCGTTGTTGTTTGCTACTGGATTGTTGAAGAAGGTGTCAAAACCAAAATACAGGGTCTGTGACTGATGTAACATATGAACATGCCTGGTGTTCCAGATAGATCTTTGTTACTAACTTTGTCGTTTATTATTGTCTATTATTAACCCTTGACCTACTAATAAATGGCTAGTGACTGCTTTTCAGTAGCGTAATTTAATCACTTCCACAGTATATACACCTGATAACCTGCTGTGGTGACTTTTATGGTGTGTGCCTGGTTTTGTTTATATAGTACATGTGTGTTTACATAGCACTTTAGTGTACCATGGGTCCTCCTATTAATTGTGGTCTGTGGCATGTAAGTGTGCTGCTACACCTTCCATTAGTTTTAAGCACTTTAAGCTGTGAAAGTCAAGACACAAAGGCAATGCCAAACCACAATCTTTTCCCGTGCTGCATACTTTCAGTACATATGGTTTAACCTGATTCAGTAAGTCTAGGTAGTGTGTGCACTGTGTGTGTGTATAGAAGACTTTGTTAACACGCTACTTCATATTAAATACAGTAGACATACTGTATATGACATGACAGGCTATCCCGAACAAGTTGTGCACTGGTTTCAGAATCAGCTCCCTAACAATTAATCATTTGTGTCGGCAGCCGTGGAGAGATTAACAGCACTGAGTCTCTTCCTGTAATATCTAACAAGCTTGGAGACACTTGTGGAGGGATCTTAGTACATTCAGAACATTTTAGCTGCTTTATTTTGATGGATAGCTGGATGGTACCACTTAGAAACCATGAAGATGGCTTTGGACTGCAATTGCCACGAACAGTTTTGCACTCAAGTCTCCATCAGTGAACAGGTGATAACTTCAACAAAATACACTTCATGTTAAAACTATAATGAATTTCCTGGTTACACAATTTTTGACCACGTAGTACACAGTTATAGAAGGGAATTGTTTATAATTGCAGTCTGCAATCTGTTGTCACCCAGATGAGGATGGGTTCCCAATCTGAGTCTCAAGGTTTCCTCTCAAGGTTTCTTCCTCATATCGTCTCCGGGAGTTTTTCTTTGCCACCGTCACCTCTGGCTTGCTCATTAGGGATGCATTTATAAATGTAAAATTTATATCTTCAATTTATAGATTTCTGTAAAGCTGCTTTGTTACAATGTCCATTGTTTAAAAAATACAAATAAAATTGAATATTCTTAGGTGGGCTTTCCACCTCCATTTCAGACCACACATTTTCAGTAGAGTTCAAGTCTAGAAACTGAGATGGTCATAGATTTTGTGTTTCTTTAACCAAATCTGCGTTGCTTTGGAAGTATGTTTGGCTCATCATCTTGTTGAAAGCTCTATCTATAATTTATAGTATATATCTTTTAATTATAGTATTAATTTCTTCAGAGAAGCAACCAGGTTTCTGGATAAAATATCCTGGTATCTTTATAAGAGCCCTCAAACCACCAGCCCCAAAACATCCCCAAATCACGTCCCCTTTTGTCACCAAACATGCTGATGGTGTGCATAACCAAAAAGTTTGATTTTGGTTTCAGCTGACCACAACACATGATGTTTAGTTCTAATGACGCTTGGTGAAGTTTATGCGGTCAGCAAGGGCTTCCTTCTAGCAGTGCTTCCACAGCCTGTAGTTAGAAAAGTGGCATTTATCAGTTGATTTTGCAACTTGACATCCACAAGAATCAATTAAACCATGCATATTTAAAACTTTGGGGTCTTTTTCCCCTCCTTCACCATTCTCCTCACTGTGCTGGGGGACAGTGTGCTCATGGGTCCAGTTCCTTGCAAATTTCCTTCTGTTTCAAATATATGAAACTTTTTGTCATGGGTCTAAATGTGCTTAAATGATATTTTTAACTGCTTGTGTACCTTTTTCTAATCCATTGCCTGATTTGCGCAGGCCAACAACAGCCCGTCGCTTTTGTGTTGGAACAAAAGGATTTAACATTTGTGCATTGTGGATGACAAAGGGGTTTAACGTGTGTGCAACCTCATGTTTATACCTCAGGGAAACAGGATGTGGTTTAAAGTAACACCAGTTGCTGAGTTTCTGGGGACTGAAAAACAGTATAATTTTTTTTCAAGAATGATCATTTGTTTATTTAATGTATTCCTTAGCGGTGTCAACATTTTTAGGACATACAGTACTGTGCAAAAGTTTTAGGCAGTTGTGAAAAAATGCTGTAAAATAAGAATGCTTTCAAAAAATAGACATGTTAATAGTTTATATTTATCAATTAACAAAATGCAAAGTGAGCGAACAGAAGGCAAAGGGTGGTCACACCAAATATTGATTTGATGTAGATTTTTCTTCTGTTCACTCACTTTGCATTTTGTTAATTGATAAATATAAACTATTAACATGTCTATTTTTTTTAAAGCTTTCTTACTTTACAGCATTTTTTCACAACTGCCTAAAACCTTTGCACAGTACTGTGCATTTTTAAGGGAAAACACTATTGAAACTTGAATACCATGTGCAAATCTTGTTAGATAAACAGCTTCACCTATTGTTTGAGTGGAAATGTTGAATTATTCTGTGTATTCTTTGTTTTATACAATAATGTTTGCTCATTTTAAAGGGTGCCAATAATTATGGAGGGCACTGTACACTAGTATGATCAGAGTTGGTAATTGAATTCTCAGGTAGCTTATAATTAAAATTTGGTCTTGTGATCCTAGTAAGGAATGTTGTCTTGGCTGCTCATAGACGCTACGGCGATGCTACAGCCGCGTGAAGGAGCACGGCATTGGGAAGAGGAAGAGCAGTTACTCCATCGAGCAGCTGGAGAAGGTGTTTGGCCAGGGTGGCTGGGACTCTCAGAGCTGCCAGCCCGTGCTGATTAACAGCAGTGGCCTATATCAGGAGATGGAGTCGGACGGCAGCACGATGGAGGACTACCCTCAAGAGGACTGGTGCAGCCAGGATCTTTCTGCAGCTTTCCAGGAGGGAGAGATAGAAGCTGGTAAGTAAACAATAATCTGTACACTTTGCAAGATAAGCTTTGCTGCTAGGGTGCAGGAATGTGTGTGGAGGTGCAGAAAGTGCCTTCACTGCACATTCATACAGAATAGCTCAAACCATTCACAGAGTTCACATTTTCAAAATTCAAAACACTCACCGGCCTCATTATAAGGAAAACCTGTTCACCTACTCATTCATGCAGTTCAATCATGTGGCAGCAGTGCACTGCATAACATCATGTAGATACATGTCAAGAGCTTCAGTTAATGTTAACATCAAACATCAAACAGAATGGGTAAAAATATGTGATCTCAGTGACTTTGACATGGCATGGTTGTTGGTGCCAGATGAGCTGGTTTGTGTATTTCAGAAACCGTTGGTCTTCTGGGAATTTCACACCCAACAGTCTTTAGAGTTTACACAGAAAGGCATGGAAAGCAAAAAAAAAAAAAAAACATCCAGTGAGCAGCAGTTCAGCGGGCCTAGAGAGAAAACAGAGGAGAATGACCAGACTGGTTTGAGCTGATAGAAAGGCTATTGTAACTCGAATAAAAACTATTTACACCCGTGCTGAGCAGAAAAGCATCTCACAACATGATGAACCTCGAGTTGGATGGGCCACAACAGCAGAAGACCACACAGAGTTCCACTCCTGTCAGCCAAGAACAGGAATCTGAAGCTACAGTGGGTATACCATGTTCAAAATTGCTGCATTTGATTTGCACTGAAACTGCACCAGCAGAAACTTGTTTTCAGAAATAATTGTACTCTTCTACTTTTGTACTTTTTCTACTTCTACATTTACTCAACTATTGAAGAATTCAATTACCAAGTAGCAAATACTATTTTGAGGAATCAAACCTACCTTAGAACTGATTGGAAAGGTGTTCAGAGCTGCCCTTAGCCTTGTAGAACCTAGAGAATGTGCATGGTGATGCCTAGGTAGCAGCAGAGACTTCCACAAGCTGCATGTCTTTGATTCATGCCCATAAGGGGGAGACCCTCGTCGTAGAGTGGCACGTCATGGTCGGGGCCGGCCATCTGTGGATCACCCAGTCGACCAGTCTCTGTTTAGACAGGCGAGCTCTGCACATCTTTCCCCTGTCACAGACAAACAGTTGATCTGATGGAACAGGCATCCGGTACATGTAGTACCATAGGGCTTGTACTGTGCATAACAAGAAACTCTCTGCAGGTTTACTTTCATGCAACCCTTGAATAGTTATTTGGATGACACGAACAGAAGCACACACAGCCAATGTGACCACTATGTAATAAAAACATTCCCTCATTTTTTCCCCTAGAAAGAAAAGCACATGGTTTGACCTTTTGTTTTCTATTGGTCACGCTTTCATGCTTCAAGTTCACCAAGATTAACCTTTTTTTTTACGTGTTCCATCTGGCTTGATATAATTCATGTAAGGATCATATGTATTTTAAGTTAAATCATTTGGTCTGTTTCTTAAGTCTGTTGAAAAAAAATAATAAAAAAGTATATATTACATATGCATATCAAGCATATGCAATGTGGTGCAAAGAAACAGCAAAAGCTGCTGCCCTCAGCGGCTTCAGTAGTGTATTGCCTTTTTCTCCTTTTCAGTTGTAATGTTTTTTATATTTCGTAAAGAAAATGATGTTTCAAATATAAAAAATAAAATATGTTTCTTTTTATAGGCGTTATATAAATCATTTAACAGTTTTTTTTGATGCAATACTACTGTACTGCTGCATAATTGTTCACAGACCTGTGTATTGGGAAACATATTGTGTATTATAGAAATGTCTTCAAGAATCATATGATATTTTTGTCATATTGCCACATCGATGAATAATCGACATGCATAGAAATGTTTCATCATAGGCTAAGGGGGTGAGTGGACCAAAATGTAACCACATTAATTTAAAATGCTATATTCTCTATTAGTTCTCAAAGAGCATTACTTTATTCATAACATGGACTGTGTAATTTTATGTAAATTATAATTGTGTAACTTCAATACATTTTTTTCTTATGTGTTTCACAGAGGAAATCCAACTTCCAAAAAACAGAGTTCTCCAGTTAAGACCGGAGGCTTCTGAGCATGCCCAGTAAGTACTTACTGTAGTCATTCTACCTTCAGCAGACTTTTTTCCAGCCCTATTATTTTCCCTAGAGGATTGTGTATTAATCATATAGATTGATTTCTCAATACTCAATGAGACGAATAGTTTGCGAACTTCAGATCTGTCATGTTTGATTACTTTTGATATCCATTTGCCAAATGTTTGAACGGCTTACTCCTCTTGGACAGCTAATTCATATTAATTTGTCAACGCAACACTAAAAAAAAAAAATCACCTCCAACTAAGATTTTCTTGAAAAATCTGCTTGTAGTGTATGAGCTCACTTGTGATGTCACAAAATGTGTTTGAGTTGCTGATCCAATCACAGTCTGATATGCAAATACATATTACAGAATTACATGATATCCAGGAACTTTTTATAGTATAGAACTGTTGTGTGAAGCTTGCTAGCTAGATAACCTACATGATGTTAGTTGTGATTGTTATGGCCTAGATTGACATTTTGACAGTTTGTCTGCTCTTCAATAAATCACTGAGTATATGACAATACAAATCTCACTAGTGTTTAGACATGTTAGTTTACTAGCAGTTAACTAGTGGTAGTATATGCAGATGTTCTCAGTTTGTTTATTCATGCATATTTGATGATGCTGGCAGGTGTAGAGATATTCTAAGATCAGTTTTAGTAGATTTTTGGTATTAAAATAAATATTATTCTAAATAAAAATTTTCAAATGACTTTTGCGAGTATATCTTTGTCTTTTACATGCGGGACGGCTGGATGATGGGTTTTTTTTTTTGTTTTTTTTTTTTTTAAAGCCCACATCGTGCTGTGATTTCCTGCAGGCGTCAGGAAGTGATGCAGAACGTGATACGCATACTGGAATCAGTGGACGTCAAATGGGAGCACTTCCAGACGTGGACAGACTTCTCGCGCTTGCACCTCTCCAACAAGCTGGCCATCTTCGGCGTGGGCTACAACACACGGTGGCGAGAGGAAATCCGCTACCACTACGCAGAGATCAGCTCGCAGGTGCCTCTCGGGAAGCGCCTTCGGGAATACTTCAACCCGGAGAAGACAGAGGGCAGGGAGATCATGACCAAGGTGCAGAAGATGAACTGGAAGAATGTGTATTATAAATTTCTTGACATCACGATCAGTGAAGCGCGCTGCCTGGAGCTGCACATGGAGGTGGACTGGATTTCTATTGCACAAACAAGCTCTCCGGGTTACAGCAACGGATCACAGTACCTGCTTCCGGGTGGCATTCCGAAAACGTACGGCCTCTACGCTATCGGATATGAGGAGGAGGAAGAGACCAGTAGCTTTAGCTCAGAAAACAGTGGTTCTTTAGCTGGTGAACAAGAACGAGAACTTGGTGAGAGTGAGAATAAGCGAAGGAGGACTTCATCCAAAGTAATTTACTGCTACCTCGGCATAGCAGAAGATCGCACACTTCAGCAATGCCTCTTCCAGCACTTTCAGAGTTCAGGGAAGTGTGGTAGTCGTCCCGAGCCCGCCATCACCAGGTTTCTGCAGGACAACTGCTCCAGGGATGGGGGCTCCTCTTCCGTGTACATTAAATTTATTGAAGTGGAGCTGGACTTTCTCTCGGCTGGATCCCTGGTGGAATGTTTAGAAACGGCAATCGGGTATGCCTTGAAGTTCAACAAAAAGGACACCTTGTGACGAAAGATTTGTGGATTTGCACAACTGTATTGAAGAGATCTCGATGCAGCTCAGCTTCCAATCTAGATTTTTCAGCCAAGCAAAGAATAATTCTAGCGCTGAAACTGGACAGCATCTAGATCTTTTCAGTGTAGTTGTAACAGCAGTTTAACACGTTCAGGAAGATTAATGTTCCTCCCTTGCAGTAGACTTAATCAGGGAGCTGTGGAACTGTTGAAGTCGAAATGGTGGACCCAATGGCATCTAGACGATGCCACGTCCATTTTAAAACTGCCTTTATTTTTATCATCCTACCAATGCTTCAAATGATTCAAGCATCTATGGAGACATCGCACTCTTTAAATCTCCCATCAGAGGAAAATGAAAGTTTATTGCTGTAAAGGTCTATATAATATATATTTATGAATATTGATGTTGTTAAGCATTCCAGAATTTTCAGGAAATTGCGTTGAGATGTTTTCGGTATATCAGTATTTGTTTATATTTCTTTTTCTTGTGAACTCGCACAGTGTCTTTATGTATAACTGTTTCCAGATCACAGTATTGTTTACATGAATGGAAGAAAAAAAAAAAACAAATAAATAGGACACTATTTACACTCATTTCTCATTCATATCAAATGAGAATGTTTTACATGTTATTCTTTAACATATCAGTCAAAACTTGCAAATTTAAATAATTAGTCCCTCCTTTTCTCTCTATTTTCTTATTTACTTAAAATTCTTTAAAGGTGAACAAATTTAAATTGGCAATCCTATCAAAAATTCACACTGAATGGGTTCAGAATGGGTTCAGTTAAAAGATTCAACTGAATTGTCTCAATTAACGTTCATTTCTTTTAGTAAACGTTATTTAAAAGGCAAGTAGTAAATGAAATTCTAACTTTTAATATCTTTATCTAAAACACATTTTCTAAATGCAATAGATGAAGAAACATCAAGAAGAAATGGGCTACTACTAGCCTGTCTGTCTCTATTGCTGTCGGGCACAATTTGCACTGAACATGCACAACATTTTCAAAGAGGCATTTCCTTTCCTTTAAAGCTAATTGAGAGAAGGTAAGAAATAATAGAATGTATGGAAATATTACATCAAATACAAGAATTGAAACAAAAACAAGTGTTCGGGTAAATGCAACGTCATACAGTGATTAGAAACCTGCATTTTGTTTCTAACCAGTCTGCCTAATTGACTGAAAATAAACCAGTGTAAAACTCAACCCAGTTACTCATTTAAGAGCAAAAAGTAGCCATTGTCAGCAAAGAAATCAGTTGCCTAAGATGCACTATATGGCCAAACATTTGTGGATACCTGACCATCACAGCCATATGTGCTTGTTGAACATCTGATTCTAGATTTAGTCCCCGTTTGCTGTTATAATAACCTCTACTCTTCTGGGAAGGCTTTCCACTAGATTTCTGGAGCGTGGCTCATTCAGCCACAAGAGCATTAGTGAGGTCAGGCACCGATGTCGTGTGAGGAAGCCCGGTGTGCAGTCAGTGTTCCGGTTCATTCCAAAGGTGTTCAGTGGAGTTGATGTCAGGGCTCTGTGCAGGCTATTTCTTCCACTCTTACCTTGGGACACCATGTCTTCATTCAATGGCATTCTCATACTGGAACAGGTTTGGGCCTCTTAGTTCCAGTGAAGGGAAATCTTAATGCTATAGCATACAAGTACATTCTAGTCAATTGTGTGCTTCCAACTTTGTCAACAGTTTGGGGAAGATCCACAAACAGGTGCGAAGGTCATGTATCCACATACATTTGGCTATACAGTGGGGGAAAAAAGTATTTGATCCCCTGCTGATTTTGTACGTTTGCCCACTGACAAAGAAATGATCAGTCTATAATTTTAATGGTAGGTGTATTTTAACAGTGAGAGACAGAATAACAACAAATCCAGAAAAACGCATTTCAAAAAAGTTATAAATTGATTTGCATTTTAATGAGGGGAAAAAAGTATTTGACCCCTTCGACTTAATACTTGGTGGCAAAACCCTTGTTGGCAATCACAGAGGTCAGACGTTTCTTGTAGTTGGCCACCAGGTTTGCACACATCTCAGGAGGGATTTTGTCCCATTCCTCTTTGCAGATCCTCTCCAAGTCATTAAGGTCATTTTCAATGCCCTGGCTGAGGGAAGGAGGTTCTCACCCAAGATTTGACGGTACATGGCCCCGCCCATCGTCCCTTTGATGCGGTGCAGTTGTCCTGTCCCCTTAGCAGAAAAACACCCTCAAAACATAATGTTCCCACCTCCATGTTTGACAGTGGGGATGGTGTTATGACTTGGGGTCATAGGCAGCATTCCTCCTCCTCCAAACACGGCGAGTTGAGTTGATGCCAAAGAGATCTGACGACATCTGACCACAACACTTTCACCCAGTTCTCCTCTGAATCATTCAGGCAAACTTCAGACAGGCCTGTACATGTGCTTTCTTGAGCAGGGGGACCTTGCGGGCACTGCAGGATTTCAGTCCTTCACGGCGTAGTGTGTTACCAATTGTTTTCTTGGTGACTATGGTCCCAGCTGCCTTGAGATCATTAACAAGATCCTCCCGTGTAGTTCTGGGCTGATTCCGCATCGTTCTCAGGATCATTGAAACTCCACGAGGTGAGATCTTGCATGGAGCCCCAGACTGAGGGAGACTGACAGTTTCTTCCATTTGTGAATATTCACACCAACTGTTGTCACCTTCTCACCAAGCTGCTTGGCGATGGTCTTGTAGCCCATTCCAGCCTTGTGTAGGTCTACAATCTTGTCCCTGACATCCTTGGACAGCTTTTTGGTCTTGGCCATGGTGGAGAGTTTGGAATCTGATTGATTGATTGCTTCTGTGGACAGGTGTCTTTTTACAGGTAATCTCAGCTCATTACCTGTGTAAAAGACACCTGGGAGCCAGAAATCTTGCTGATTGATAGGGGATCAAATACTTATTTCCCTCATTAAAATGCAAATCAATTTATAACTTTTTTGAAATGCGTTTTTCTGGATTTTTTTGTTGTTATTCTGTCTCTCACTGTTAAAATACACCTACCATTAAAATTATAGACTGATCATTTCTTTGTCAGTGGGCAAACGTACAAAATCAGCAGGGGATCAAATACTTTTTTCCCCCACTGTATAGTGTAGGTTAACACATTTTTCAATGCTTAATTGCACTTTTTTTCTTCAGTTTAATGTTACAAGGGTTAAATGGCACCCCGATTGTGGAATCATCAAGCTAGACAAGCTGAAGTGCAATAAAAAAAAATGCTTCCACTGAATAAATAGCTTATATTCATGTACTATATCAGTTTGTGTAAACACCGTGCAAAGAGAGTTTCAGCAAGCATATAAATTAATTTTATTTTTACCAAGCCAATTAATAATTAATGGTCAAATCATTAATACTAATTATTCATCTGACATCATAAAAAGTACTAATTTAGCAAAATGTTTCCTGAATCCCCCCACCCCCTTTTTTTTTTTTAAACCCCTGGATTTTTTTTTTTTTTTTTTAATGCACAATAAATATTATTCCCCATGTGAACAGCAGATGGCAGTAAAAACCTAAGAAGCCATATAAGGGGTTTTATTTCCTGTTACCAAATTGTAGTACTACATGCTTGAGTCCTCAATGAAAACCTTATGTATGATTTGGCATTTTGTTTTAAATGCATCATCGGCCTGTCTCAATGCAGGTTTATAGCTGACACGCAGTACGTCAGAAATATATTTGTAATATGTTTTGAGCCCAAACTGGAGTGTGGATAAAGAGACTATAGAGGGAATGGAGAGAATGGTGTAAGTTTAGGGTTTGGGTAATGTTATGTATGAGTTTTCTTCACAGCTCTGATGTAAAAATGATGTAAACAATAAACAGAAAACACAATTTAGGAATGATGCTTTAAACACACACTATGAGAATGAATTATTCAATCCCGGAATTCGCTTTCCCTGTTTACCCTATTTAAGTGTGTGTAGTGAGGCAAGTCACTCTGAGAGGAGGTTCATTGCTTTGCAAAGGCTCAAATTGTATGATCATGTTATGTCAGTTTTTCTGCCATTAACACTAGTTTGTGGCTATCCTGTATTAATGTGGAAGATTTAAGTCACACTTCACATGCATAACCTATGAGCATAAAAGGAAGTAAACGTGTAATTAATTCTATCCGGATAGAAGTTTTTGGACAATAACAATCAAACAAATAAAAACAGACAAATAACAATCAAACATGGACAAGAAAAAGGGTGTACTTTCTTTTTCACTGGATTACACTACTCTCAGAAAGAAATCTTAAAGATTCATCCCCCTGATAAAAGTAGAACTTAACTTTGAACTTAGAACCTTAAAGGTTCTATATAGAACTCTATATAAAAAAAAGGGGGTTGAACCGTTTTACTGTCCTGGAACCAGTGAAGAATCCTTTATAATTCTTTAATTGCTATATAAGTATTTCATAATTTGCAATGTAAGTTCTTGATTGAGTTCTCTACTCTAAAATTGTTCTAATATTGAATGTGTGTGTGTGTGTGTGTGTGTGTGTGTGTGTGTGTGTGTGTGTGTGTGTGTGTGTGTGTGTGTGTGTGCGTGTGTGCATGGTGCCCTGAGATGGACTGGTGTCCCATTTAAGATGTATTCCCACCTCATGTCCAGTGTTCCCAGTATGCTCCAGATTTACTGCGACCCTGGCCAAGGTAAGGAAGTTACAGAAGATGAATAATATTAATTTCTTCTTTTGTGGAGAATTATTTTGACTGTTGCTTTTCCTTAACTATTCCTTGTCCATTGAATTTATATTTCCCAATGTGTTCAGATAACATAATCGATATTTTACATTGTATTAATGTAAATTTCAAAAAACCCAAGATTTTTAAGGCAACCAGGATACTGAAGTTAAAATACAAATATAGTACATAATTGTCCTCAATGATGGTTTATGTGTTCTAAAATATTGGGCTGTAAAGGGCTGTAAAGCTGGATGACTGGATACCATTTGGAGCTTAACTGTGCATGCTAGATATGTTTAAAGTACTGAAGTAAGTATGACAATGAGTAACAAATGTGCTCTGTACTATAAAATATTACAAAATAATTCTCCATATGGTGAAATTAGTCATTCAAATTCACACACAGAAATAAAGTTCGAAGTTGGTCACAGATTCTCCTGCTGTATGAAAGCACACGAAGGTCTATAGGATTTGTATATACAGTATATAAACAGGCAATTTACTCATACTGCTTGTTACACTGTTACTTTATTTCCACTCTGTGTTTGCTTGAGCTGTTACAGGTAGTGAGTACCTTCAATTTTTTCCTGAGCAGTGAAGCAACAGTATCTGTCTTTATAACGGCAAACCAGACCATATCCTCCTCTAATAACTGAGCAATATACTGCATCAGCCTAAGCCCTGTTTCTATGGCAACTAGCCTGGTGGAAAAGGAGTGAAAGAAGTTCACCTAAAGCCAGGTCTGCATGCTCTTTGTTTGTTCATTAGTCTGTCTGTCTGCTCAGTGCCTCAGGAAGAGGAGAAGTAAAGCAGGAGGTTGGGCCAAAGGCTAGAGTATTGATAGCAGTGTCAGGAATGAAGACAGCAGAAATGTAGACGCGTGGAACGTGATCAAAAATAGCACTTGCATCCACAACCATCATGAAGTTAAATTATTGATTAATTATAGTGATTCATAACTCATTAGGTGTTTTTTATTGTTTGTTTTAAATTATTAAAGGGCATAACATATATTTTTTTCATATATATTCAAATTAATATACATCAGACTATGACACATTGGTCAACTGAACTATTAGGAATAATCTCAGAATTGTCATAATGATGGCATGTCATTATGCACATCATTAATGTCACAATGGATTAATATAATAGTTATAGCCATATAATAACAATGTTTGTTATTTTTCCGTTTCAGTCTAAAATGTGAGCAAGCCTACACATCAACATGGTCACACACCTGCAAATGCATAATAATTTAAATGACTCAATTCAAACAAAACTGTATAAAAGTTAGGGGTGGGTTAGCTTTTTCTTATGACTTTATCCATATGAAACCAGAGGAATCCAAGCACATCACCCTCACTCATATACATTTCTCAGGTCCAAAAGTTGTATACTAAGCACTACAATAGAGCAACTTGGAAATACTAGATTAGTATGTGGGATACCTTTAATTCAATTCAATAAACTTTACTGGCAAGACTATTAACAGGTATAGTATTGCCAAAGTATCATAGAAAAAACTGTTATTACCAAAAACATATTTAAATTGTAAACATTAGCACATTTGCCTTGCGCCTCTGGGGTTAGGGGTTCAATTCCTGCCTCCGTCCTGTGTGCGCGGGCCTTGCATGTTCTCCCAGTGCTTTGGGGGTTTCCTCCAGGTACTCCAGTTTCTTCCCCCTGTCCAAACACATGCTTTGTCGGCTGATTTGCTGATTGGTCCATAGTGTGTGAATGGGTGTGTGAGTATGCATGTGTAACTGTGCCCTATGTTGGGTTTGCACCCTGTCCAGGGTGTCCCCTGTCCTATGCCCTGAGTCCCCTGGGATAGGCTCCAGGCTCCCTGCGACCCTGTGTTGGATAAGCGATACAGAAAATGGATGGATGGATGGATGGATGGATGGATGGATGAGAATCCCTATAGAGCGTCATATGCAAATGGTGAACCGTGGTCCGTGTCCAGACCCAGCAAAGGGCCAATACAGACCGAACAGCATTAAATAATATCAAAGTCAATAAAATAATTTCTGACAGCTTTCAAACATGATCGACCCAGTGCAGCACTCTGCTCTCACTCTCTATTAGTGGTGGGTCGTTCGCAAACGAGTCGCCTCTACGAGACGGCTCCTTTAAGTGAACGATGGGAGCCGCCTCCCATCTCATAGCCGATTTCATTTTTTTGTAAATTAATACAAGACAGAATAATAGGATAATGTTTTGCCACACTGCTCGGCCACGCACACTCCATGTACGGACTGAATGTTCTGTTGACGTATATGTGCGTGCGACCAATCACATGTGATAACATTCTGCATTTTAATACAACCCCAATTCCAAAGAAGTTGGGATGCTGGGTAAAATGTAAATAAAAACAGAATGCAACGATTTGCAAATCTCATAAACCCATATGTTATTCACAATAGAACCTAGAAAACATGTCAAATGTTTAAACTGAGGAAATGTACCATTTTAAGGAAAAAATAAGTTCATTTTGAATTTGATGGCCGCAACACGTCTCAAAAAAAGTTGGGACAGGGCAACAAAAGGTGAGAAAAGTAAGTGTTACTAAAAAACAGCTGAAGGAACATTTTGCAACTAATTAGGTTAATTGGCAACAGGTCAGTAACGTGATTGAGCATAAAAAGAGCATCTTAGAGAGGCAGAGTCTCTCAGAAGTAAAGATGGGATGGAATCTGGATGGAAGCAGATGTTGCTCTAAAACCTGTATATACCTTTCAGCATTGATGGTGCCTTTCCAGATGTGCAAGCTGCCCATTCCATAGGCACTAATGCACCCCCATACCATCAGAGATGCAGGCTTTTGAACTGAGAGCTGATAACAAGCCAGGTGGTCTCTCTCCTCTTTAGTCCTCTTTAGTTTAGAGGACACGGTGTCCATGATTTCCAAAAAGAATTTCAAATTTCGAATCGTCTGACCACAGAACAGTTTTCCCCTTCCTCAGTCCATTTTAAATGAGCTTTGACCCAGAGAAGATGCCGGCATTTCTGGATCATGTTCACACATGGCTTCTTCTTTGCATGATAGAGCTTTAACCTGCATTTGTGGATGGCACAGCGAACTGTGTTCACAGACAATGAGTTCTGGAGGTGTTTCTGAGCCCATGCAGTGATTTCCATTACAGAATCATGCCTGTTTTTAATGCAGTGCTGCCTGAGGACCCGAAGATCACGGGCATGCAATATTGATTTTCACCCTTGTCCCTTGCACACAGAGATTTCTCCAGGTTTATGTACTGTAAATATTATCCAGATTATCCAGATATTATGTACTGTAGATGATGAGATATTCATAGTCTTTGCAATTTTACGTTGAGGAACATTATTCTGAAATTGTTCCACAAATTGTAGATGCAGTTTTTTGCAGATTGGTGAACCTCTGCCCATCTTTACTTCTGAAAGACTCTAAGATACTCTTTTTATATCATGTTACTGACCTGTTGCCAATTAACCTCCAGCTGTTTCTTTTAGTAACACTTACTTTTCCAGCCTTTTGTTGCCCCTGTCCCAACTTTTTTGACACGTGTTGCGACCATCAAATTCAAAATTACCTTATTTATTTCTTAAAATGGTACATTTCCTCAGTTTAAACATTTGACATGTTTTCTATGTTCTATTGTGAATAACATATGGGTTTATGAGATTTGCAAATCATTGCATTCTGTTTTTATTTACATTTTACACAGTGTCCCAACTTTTTTTGGAATTGGGGTTGTACATTTAATACATGCATTTTAATAACATAGACAACATAAAGGCAGAATGTAGAATTTGTAATGTAAAAATATCATATGGAGCAGGGTCTACTAACAACCTTCACAGGCATATTAGAATTGTACATCCAACAGTGCAGTGAATGTGATTTGTTTGGAATGGTTTGTGTTTTGGATAGTTCAATATAAATAAAACGTTCAATACACATGTAATAGTGTTTGATGTTTTTACATTATTTAAGGTTTTTATGACAAACATAATGTAAAATTACAAGGCTCACAGTGAAATTTTGTTTTGCGTACAGATTACTATGCAACCACTTTTGCTCAGATATGTTGTCACAAATGTGCAGTTTAATTTATTTCTGTAAAAAGTGAAACCATTTGTTAAATACTTTTTGTTTTACTAATTTCTTACATTTTCTTGATGCAGCAAGGGAAATAATAATAGCCTACTGACTACAAGTACAGCCTGTACAATGCACATTTTCACAGTCAAAATAAAGAAGTTGTTTGTAGTTCATTAAAATGTGTCTGAATGGTCTCATTTAATATATTTAATAATAGTCCTGAAAACATCTGATCCCAAATCATAGTATGGACAAGTATGTTTGTTACTGTGCTGTACTAGAGCACCAATAAATGACAATATGTATCCGGACCTTTCCCACTTAGGAAATTTGTGCAACTGGACCTTCTCAAATTGTATTTGAATACCCCTGCTATAGAGGAATAGAGTTTGGAGAATATAAATACATTTTTGTAACAGTGATAATAATAATAATAATAATAATAATAATAATAATAATAATAATAATAATAATAATAATAATAGTAATAGTAATAATAATTGTAAAAAAGTAAAATAGTAACCCAGGGCTGTGTGTGTGTTTGGCTAGGCTACTGGCCCTCAAACTATGGCAGGCAGATGATGAGTGTGATATCAAATTGGGACACTGGGAGTGTGTGATATCAAATTTCTCAAACTATGTTTTGAAGTATTTAAATTTATTGTACTCTTATAGAAAGTGCAGCTTTTTCTCTCTGTACCTAATGTCTCACAAAAGACGTTTGTTGTATGTAGTCTATTCTTCTTCTTCATATATTATTATTATTATTATTATTATTATTATTATTATTATTATTATTATTATCATGCGGAGTTACCTGTAGGAGTGGCGGAGTTTGCGACGTCACCGATCCGAGTGAGGGGGCGTGGTTAGTGTACGCAGGTGCAGCTTTTCTCTAGTCCACTGAGGCAAAGTAACAGTCACTCACCCCGCAGTTACTCTTATCAGAGCTGCTACGTCGTGTCGCAAGGATTTCGAGGTCGAAGTGCAAGGTAAAACAACAACAACAAAAAACTACAGCATTTAAAAAAAAAAAAAGCTTCAGTCTGTTTGTTTTCGAGCGCGTGGATAACTTGTCGTCGTCGTCGTCTCGGTGTCGACTTTTCCATTGAGGAGTGGGTATATATATGTGTATATGTATATATTTGAGCTCTCCACACTGAGGAGCTGAGCTGTTTAACAGCGTGTAGGAAGACACTTAAGCTAAAGTGTCACCGAAAGCAGTTTATTTGTAGATAACGCGGTTATTTCGGAGGACTCGGAACGTTTAACAGAAGGAGAGGAAGGACAGGCGGAATTGTGGTGCTGAGAAATGGAGAGCCGAACTTGGGAGAAACTTGACACATTGCTGTCCCTTCTGACGCTGCTGTGTCTTTGCCCAGGTATGTGCCAACCTGTATTTCTTTAAAAAATAAATGAATAAGAATAAATATTGGGCTTTTTTTTTTTTTTAATGAATATATAGTCTGAATACACTCATATCAGCCAAGGGGAGTAGGCAGAACGGTAATCCACTATGATTAAAATAATAACCATCTTGTTTAGTACACTTTAATAGGGGGTTTAACTAGCCTATAATGTGATTAAGCCACCGTCTAATTTCTAATTTACATCAAATACGCTCTCAAAAAGGGTACTAAACCGTATCCTTCCTTGTCACTAGGGTGTTACCTTGAAGTGTACACTTTTGCACATTTAATATGTCTCTGTTTACACTATAAGAGGTAATTATGCTCCAATTATGTACCTGAAATCTTTTTTAAAGGCACACTATATCCACATTTCCCAGTGAAACATACCTGTTAAATAGAGATGGCACCGATCCGATACCCAAGATCATTACTGGTCGGATACCAGTAAAAGTTGTTGTATCGGATGTGGAAGAAAAGAATGACTTCAATCTGATCCTGATACTTTATATGTTTGAGATTTCTGTGAGAAAGTGTTTAACAGAATAAGAAATGCTTTGGTTTTGTGTAAGTCTTGTTTTTTTTTTTTTATTTGAAGCTTAGTAGTTTTTAAAGGAAAAAAAAAAACAGATCAAATGGGTATTGCTATCAGCTCAAGGTTTTGGTATCGGGAAAAAAAAATTATCGTGACATCTTTAATATTGAAGGGAGGAAAGATAAGGAGAGCTCCCCAGCAACAAGGAAAGGTACAGTTTGGTACCCTATTTTTCCGTTACATAAAAATCCCTCATTTTGTCATGCAGTAGGTATTCAGCTATATAGATAATAATTCAGCTATATAGATAATATTCAGCTATATAGATATTTTTTTAAAATACACTTTTCTTTATAGTTGCTAATTTGTTAAATCCAAGATGTACATTCGCACCCACATTCAAACATATATTTTTGTCACGCATGAGAAAAACTGGCACTGCAGTATACTTGTGATGGCAGTCCTTGCAGTGTGCACACCCTCATGAGGCTGTGTTACCAAAACACTCTATGTACACAACCACAATACCATATCACACTGGTTTCATGAAAACAGTGGGAAAGAATAACTCAAGGACTCATTTAAAGAGTCTGTGGGAAGTAATACGGAGTGTGAAGTACAGACAGCATTTACACCCCATTTGGTTTAAATGAGTCATTTATTATTACCTAATATTACTTATTACTTACTTATTCAAACGGTATTTCTTTTCTTCTCTTTTTCTTTTTAGTAAATAAGTATTGAAGTCTGACCTTGGATGCAGTTACTGTCTCTTTTATACACACACAAATGCACAAACACTAACTTAGTAACTTGCAGGTGTGTCCTCCTGTACACTGGTCTGTTTTTTGGAGCGGAAACAGGGATAATAGCATCGCATAACAGAGGAAGGAAGAACAGCGTCACCGTGATGATTGTTGGGATGCAGGAAATTGGAGAAATAATGGTTGGCTATTTTGGACTGAAATATGAAGTAACGATTTCTCAGTAACAAAGAGAGGTAGTAAAAGCTGGCTTCTCTTTTTTTTCTTTTCTTTCCTTCTTAGAATTTGTCCTACGGTTTACTTTTTAATACTTGAGCTGGTCAGAATTAGACATCCGGTTATGGGAATGTTGCAAGATCCTGAGAATGACATCATGTTGTGTGCTGCAAATCTAAAGTTATTTTGATATTGATGAAAGGAACATTTAAGGTGTGGTCATTGTACAAATACGGAAGGTTTGCCTGCTGGACGGTATCAAGTGTACAGTTTACCAGCAGCGGCTCATGATAATAACCACATAGCCTCAAGCAGAATTAAGTCGAGCGGTTATCACACTTGACTTGCTATAGGCTACTATCTAGTGAATTTGTAGAGTAATTCTGTAATAGGCATCCAGTCTAGTAGCTTGTTTCGAGCGGTTTCAGATACACCTTCCACTGTGTTTGAGATAATGTAATTAACCAGGGTTGACAGGTTGCAGCCAAATTTCAGCCCAACTACATCTCAAGAAACCACACAAAAGACCTAAAACTAGCTCAATTTGGATACATTTCTTCTTTTTCTTAGCCTTTACGTGGGAAACAGTAGTATATCAAATATATTTCTGATGAACGGACATGATTCACTCCATTATCCACCCCCCTTTCCCTCTTTGCAATATATGTTAAGAAAGAAATGGTTTTGTTTCATAATCACACTGTCTACTCTAAAGATTCACACTGTCTGCACATTTTGTGGAAATGTATTACATTTAATTCATTCAATCATTTTTCTTCTCGTTCTTTTTGTCAATGGTGGAGAGACGTCCTGTTCTTGGTAATGTAAATAGTCTGCGCTTATATATCGCCTTTTAACCACAGCAGTTCTACAAAGCACTTTCATCAGTCACCCGTTCACACACACACGATTGGCAAAAGAGCTGCCATGCAAGGCGCTAGCCTGCCATCGGGAGCAACTTGGTGATACTCAGTGACTTGCCCAAGTCTACACTTCGGCATGTGGAGGGGACAGGGATTGAACCACCAACCTTGCGATTAGTGGACAACCAGCTCTACAACCTGAGCCACAGCCGCCCCTAATGTCATTGTGGTGCACTAAACTGTAAAAAAAAATATTGGGCTGGAATTACTCAAAAAGATTTGTCTATTTTACAATCAATCTCAAAACAAATGTAAGATATTTATTCATTTTACAGTGTTACAAATGTTATTGCATCATTACAACAGCATCCAATTCAGATACATTTTGCTGCCATTATCATGAAGAGGCCTGTAATCAGCTTTTCTTCCTGGGCTAACAGGTCAAACTGAAACACATACATGTAAGAAATATGTCTACAGTACATGAGGGAAGCAACAGTACTTATTTCAACATGAACACTGGCATTGATCTATTTAAATCCCAAAACCCCCAGGCAGGAAAAAGTACTTGCAAGCACTATACAATGTTAGAACAACATGAAATTCAATTACAACAGTACATCAGTAGCAAATACAAGCAGTTAGAAAAATTTACCATTGAGAGTTCTACACGACAATTTCTTATCTAATTATTTGATCTGAAGTTTTTTAAGAGGAAAAAAAGGCCTTCCTGGGCTAATACCGTCCTCTCCGAATCTATTGGAACGGTAAGACCAATTCATTTGTTTTTGCTGTAGACTGAAGACATTTGAGATCAAAAGATGAATATGAGAGGAGAGTTTAAAATTTCAGCTTTAT